>SZWC01007929.1:98130-114317 GCA_023375785.1 Penium margaritaceum
TTTTGTATGTCACTGTCATACCAAGTTCTGTTAACTCCCCTCATACACTTTCCACTTGACAAGGGGGGGGGGAGAGGGGGGATCCAAACGGCAAAAGTGTACGAGACAAGTCTATCAAAGAGTACATGATTGAGTAAGTGACGTTATGTTGAAATAATGTATTTTTGTACATGATCTCATGTAACTGGTATGATGTTTCTCCTTTTTTATGCTGCCATCATTCAAATTTCTGTTCACTCCCTCATACAATCCCCTTATACACTTTCCATTTGACGGGGGGGAGAGGGGTGGAGGGGGGTCTAAATGAAAAAAATGTATGAGACAAGTGTATGAAAGAGCATATCACTAAACAAGTGACGTTATGTTGAAACAATACATGTGTGTACGTGATGACCTATCACTTCTATGAAGTTTATGTCCCTTGTATACAAGTGTGCTCTTGTATATCACTATCATACCACATTTTGTTCACTCCCTCATACAACACCCTCATACACTTTCCACCTAACGGAGGGGGGGTCCAAACGGCAAAAGTTTATGAGACAAGTTTAAGAAGGAGTGTATCACTGAACAAGTAATGTTATGTTGAAAAAGTACATTTGTGTACATGATCTCATATGACCTCATGATGTTTCTCCTCCTTGTACACAGGTGCACTTTTGTATGTCGCTATCATACAAGAATATGTTCACTCCCTCATACACTCTCCTCATACATTTTTCACTTGATGGGAGAGGAAGGTGGCAGGAGGGAGGTCCAAAAGACAATAGTGTATGAGGTAAGTATATGAAGGAGTGTATCACTAAACAAGTGATGTTATATTGAAAAGCTGCACTTGTGTACATGATCACCTACCACTTCTGCGAAGTTTCTCCTCCTTGTACACAAGTGTAATTTTGTATGCTACCGTCATATTGTCTTCTGTTCACCCCCTTATACACTCCTCTCATACACTTTCCACTCGACCGGGGGGAAGGGAGGGGGGGATGGGGGGAGTCGGAGGAGGGGGGTCCAGATGACAAAAGTGTGAGACAAGTGTATGACGGAGTGAATCACTTAACAAGTAACATTACGTTGAAATGATAGATTTGTGTACATGATAACCTATCACTTCTATGAAGTTTCTACCCCTTGCACACAAGTGTTCTTTTTTGTGTCACTGTCCTACCAAATTCAATTCACTCTCTTATACAATCCCCTCATACACTTTCCACTTGACGGGGGGAGGGGAACGAGGGGAGGGGGAATCTAAACCACAAAAGTGTACGAGGCAAGTGTATGAAGGAGTGTATGACTTAACAAGTGATGTTATGTTGAAATATTTCATTTGTGTAAATTGTCTCATACAACCTCTATGGATTGTCTCCTCCTTCTACACAAGTGTACTTTTGTACATCGCTATCATACAAAATTTTGTTCACTCTCTCATACACTCTCCTCATACACTTTCCACTTAATGGGGGAGGGGGGAGGTAGAGGGGGGTTCAAAAAACAAAAGACTATAAAGTAAGTATATGAAGGAGTGTATCATTGAACAAGTGACGTTAGATTGAAACAGTACATTTTTTTGTAAATGATCACTTGCTACTTCTATGAAATATCTCCTCCTTGTATATGCGTGTAATTTTGTACGTTGCTGTCATACAAATTCTCTTCACTCTCTCATACACTCCCCTCATACACTTTCTACTTGACGGGGGGGGAGGGAGGAGGTGGAGGGGTCCAAAAGACAAAAGTGTTTGAGGTAAGTACATGAAGGAGTGTACCACTAAGCAAGAAATGTTACAATTTGATGGAGTGCATCACTAAGCAAGTGATGTTTCAATGAAACAATACAATTTTTTCACTAAGGAAATTAGATAAATATGTACAGAGTGTGCCACCACTATGTGCCTCTCTCACATCCTAGAAACTTCTACGCACGTAACCACATCTATTGTAAACAGGTCCTCTAGTGCATGAAAGCAGTCTGATTAACTCTAACTCCATAATACAAACGCTGCAAACGCAGTCGTGCAGTCAAAATCATCTAGGAAAAAAATGTGGAGAGGAGTTATGGCCGCCTAGACCCAGGCAACGTCTACACTAGTCCCTTGTAACAATATTTCCATATCAACATGAGACTTGGACACTAAACAAAACATAACGTTGCAGACACAGTGGTACTGTGAGATCAAGCACTGGAGGCATGTAGACAACATCTGTAGTGGCGGTGACCGCCGGTGGCACGACTTGAGAGGAGGCTTGCCAATGGAGCTGAACACGTCAACCATCAGAGTGATGAGGTTCCAACAAACTGCGTGTAGGCCTCAACGTGCGTCGACTCCACCGGACGACACTAAAGCCGTGTCGTGCCTCGCCGTTAGTCATCCGCACGCTGATGGGGACACAACAGAGCACAATGAGAGATGCACAAAAACCAACACTCCCCCATGACTCATAGGCGCAGTGCACATGGGCGGGCAGCGACACATCCAACAGACCGACTTCCCCAGGACAGGCAGAGGCACATGCACGATTAAAGAGTGTAGCTCACGGACACACACCGACCAAACTCACAGCCTTCTTGAATGAGTCGTGCTTTAGTGCTTGGGTCAAGAAGTCAGCCAGCTGTCGTGCTGTCTCAACCCAGACGATGCTGACGGTGTCATCATGAAACAACAAATGCACATAGTGATACTCAACATTTAGCGTGTGTGATCCACGGGGGGCAGGTCCTTAGCAAAGTGGGCACATAGTTTCTGCATGTAGGCAACCTGGTGGTTGTGCAAGAAGCCCTGGGAGCGATCATGCTTGAGCTCCATGCCCAGGAAGACTCGGGCAGACCCGGGGTCCTTCATTTGGTAGGCGATGTGTAGCAGATCCTTGACACGTTGAACGACCCAATAAGGGGGTCTTTCCCATAGACCAGAACGGCGGCGAAGGTCTAGCCACGTGGGCTGATGAACAGTGTGGGGTTAGCAGTGCTGCAAAGGAGGCCGCCACGGAAAAGCGTGCGACAAATCTCCTGGTTCCAGCACTGTGTCGACTGCTTCAAGTCATAGAGGACCTTCCGCGGCCGCCAGACCTTGCCAGTGCCGTCATCGAAGCCTGGACGATGCTGATGTAGAGCTCCTTGCCCTCCAACGAGCTATGGAGGAAACGCTGCTCACATCCATCTAATGTAGCTCCCACCCATGTTTGGCAACAAGGCTGAAGAGCGCCCGGCTAGTGCAGAACCGGCCAAGTGGGGCAAAGATCTGGTCGTAATCGACCACAGGGACATAAGCAAACTCCTTGGCTATGGGACGGACCTTGTACTTGTCTAAGGACCGGTTCGGCTTCCATTTGCGTCGAAATACCCATTTGGCACTGATGGCCTTCCGGTCCGGAGAGGGATCTACGAGGTTGTATACGTGGTGCTACTGGATAGCAGCGAGCTCGTTGGCGCATGAAGCATCCAAGTGCGCAGCCTAGGGGGAAGCACAAGCCTCTCGCAGGGTAGTTGGGTCCTACGAGAGTGCCGTGGAATGGACTATGAGGACGTCTGACTCTCGAGCCCCAGGTGGGATGTGCATAAGTGTGGCTTTGAGGGCATGCCGGTGCTCTTGATGGAGCATGGCATAGCTCAGGTTGAGTTCTGTAATGATGGCCGAAGTGGTTATGCGGAGGACCTTGGTGCCGGGGTCCCCACTCACAATTGTAGGAGTGGACGGGGGGTCGAGACACCACAAGGCGTAGAGCGGCAGTCTGCGCTCACTAACAGCCTGTGCTGGTGGCTGGCGCTTGGGCCATGCATGTAGCACGATAAAGCAAGAGGTGACAAAGAGGGGGCAGCCAAAAGCGAGTCCGAGGGGCTAGCGGAGGCGGACGGGGCTGCTGGCCTAGTGGAACCAGCGGACATGGATGGGCTTGCTGGCTCGGAAGGGCCCGCAAATGCGGACGGGGCTACCGGCCTGAGGGAAATAGTGGACGCATACGTGGTTTTTGGCCTACAAGGACCAGCGGACGTGGACGCCGTTTTTGGTCCAGAGGGACCAGTGGACGTGGACGAGGTCGCTGGCCCATGGGGACCAGTGGACGTAGACGGGGTGTCGACCTAGAGGGACCAGCGGACGTAGACGGTGCTGTCAGCCCGGAGGGGCCAGCGGACGTAAATCGGGCTAGAAGCCTGAAGGGACCAGCGGACGTGGACGGGACTACTGGCCAAGAGGGGCTTGCGGACGCAGATGAGGCTACCGGCTCAAAGGGACCAACGAACGAGGACGGGGATGCAGGCCCAAGCCGACCAGCGAACACTGACCGGGCTGCTCACCTGAAGGGGCTAGCGGACACGAGCAATGTGCCGCCCAGAAGCGGCACGACGGAGGACCACTCACCACTTCTCCACGCGATGGGAAGGACATCAACGAGCCAAAACAAACGAGGTTACGGGGAAACAGCTCCTCAAAGAAGAGAGTATTGCAGGACTCGATGATGTAGTGCTGGGATGGATCCCAGAAGTGCCAGGCTTTGGACTTATGGGAGCACCGAGGAAGGTGCATGGGCGCCCTCGGAAAGCGAGCTTTTTGTCCTACTACGGGGTGAGCAACCACACAATGGCCACACAACCCCAGACGCGCGCCATGCGGGAGGTCAGCCCGCTGACCGCACCAGTGCTAGTATGGCGTGGACTAATGGGGAAGGGGTCTGTGGGGAATCCGTTTATAGAACCAAGTCACGTAGGCCATGGCTTTAAAGAAGAAGCCATTGAAGAGGCCACACTCGACCCGCATGGTGTGTATGACATCGGCCATGGTGTGGTTCCAACACTTGGAGACGTTCTGGGCTGGCGTGTAAGGTGCTAACATCTCGTGATGGATGCCGTAGGAGGCGAGGAAGGTCGTGGTCTCCCCCATGTACTCACCACCAAGATCAAAACGAAAGCAGTAAAGGGAGCGACAACATTCACGTTCCGCATGGATAAGTGAGTCCTAAATGGCAGGAGCAACATCGCTATTCTACCAAAGGGAGAAGACCCAGTAGTAGCGAGAGTAGTCGTCAGTTAGGGTGAGGACATAACATCTATGCTCCTCAACGGACTTCGTGTGAAGAGGACCCATGACATCGGAGTGGACCAAGTCTAGAGGGGCGGACGCACCGAAGGCAGATAGAGGTTAAGTGGACCGGTCTATCTTTCCCTGGGCGCAATTAATGAACTTAGTGGGGCACAACCAGGGGAAGGAGGCAGAGTCAAGGCCCTTGGCCGGCTGGGTGTAGAGAATGCTATCCACGGCAACAAAGTGGATGAGGCAGAGGCTGCGGTACAGGAGGCATGTGTGCTGTAGAGAGAGCGTGCAGGTGACAAACACATGGCCTGTGGCGGTCGGCGGGAAGGGAGGACAGACGAGGCACGTGCTAGAGGTTACCATGGGCGATGGTGTGTAGAATGACAAGACCAGACGGGCGTAACGACAGAGTGACAATGCCACGCGAGTGAAGGAAGTCCATGCTCATGCGGTCAAGGGAAGTGATGGACAGGAGGTTGAGCTAAATATGTGGGACAAAGAGGACATCAGTCACAAAGAAATCACCGGCAAGACGCAGAAATGAACAATGCCAATGCCGTAGACAGGTAACACCTATCCAAAGCCCGCCCGGACACCAAACACGTCGCCAACGGGGCCAAGCACATTGAAGGCCTCGCGAGAGAGTAACATGTCATGCGTGGCCTAGAAGTTGATGATCCAACTCTTGGCAGGGTATTTGATTGGGGTCTTGAGATTGCTAACGGTCACGAGGCAGCAAGCAAGAGATGCGAACGCAGTGCATGGAGACGCGAACCGAGACTGCCAATCATCAAGCCATGTGAATTCGTCACAGAGAGGGGTAGGGGAGGAGGGCACGAGAGATGAAGAAACGAAGGAGGGAGTAGGGTACGACCGCAACTCAGTCTCAGTCATGCATGACAGGGCAAGCAAGTAGAAGGTGACGGAACTCACACTTTCCTGGGGGGGTGAGGCAGGCCGAGCTGGAGCGTGATGAACTGCTCCAACTAGGGCTCACGGGGGGAGGGCCCGTTGGTGTAGACTGAGTTTGGTATGACAGTGCCAGAGCCCGAGAAAGAGGAGGACTCCATCGGTGATGAAAAGGGTGGTGCACAAGGCTGCAAATGATGCTGTTGGAGAGCTGGTGACGACGGGACCGGTGTGGTTGTAAGAGTAGTGGAGCTACCGGACGGGGTAGAGGCATCAAGGCCAGCGACAACTAGGACAGGAGAGGCGTGACCACGCTCATGCTCACGATGCATGGTGGCGATGACGCTCGCCTTGTCCTCTGGGAGCGTGCACGTATATCGCCTGTGGCCTGGCTGGCCACAGTTGTGGCAGACCGAGCCACCACCACTGGACCCGGTCGACTACTCATGCTCGTCCTTGCCATTCTTGCCCCTACATTGTTTCCTTCCTAACAACGAGGAGCTGGCGAATGACGCTGCTGCGGGGGAGGCAACGGCCACAAAGGCAATGGAAGGGGAGGCAAGGGCTTCTATGCATTGGACACATGACTCAAGACGAGCTCCCTCAATCCTAAGAAAGAGCTCGTATGCCCAAGGCATGTGGGTGCCATGGGCTGCCATCATGGAGAGGATGTCCAGGGTGTAATGGACAAAGATGTCGGCGTGCTCGTTGATGGCACCGCGCTTGCTGGTCAAGAGTGTGGCGAGAGGGGGTGGCGTAGAGTCGCCCAGGCGACGGAGGATTTCAACTGCCCGCTGCCAGTAGGAGGTGACTGTCTTAGCCTCCCCCATGTGGATGGAGTTGAACTCCCGGACTAAACAGCTGGTCTAAGCCTCGCTGGACAGGCGATGGTGAAGTGTGAGGATGTCCCACACGCATGTAGGATCTAGACTCTCACCAGTGGTGAAGTCTCCAAGGAAGGGCTCGATGGCAAGGCGTGACCCCGGAGGGGCGACCAGGGCAAGAGCACGGACGGTGCAACCAGAATCATGCAACTGGTCGACATGGGAGGAGCCGTACATGAGAGAATAGTACGGCCATAGATCCTCGCCATATGCCCAGATGTGGAAGCTGATGTGAACCGAGGGGCGCTCAGCATGACGGTCACACGCCAAGCCCTTGGGATAAACCTCCCACCCTCGACCCCTCTGTGTGTAGGTCAACCCTTGAGACGTCGCACGGCACACTCCGGCAACCAGATCAGCTACTTCTACTACGCTCTGGCTCTGATACCAAACTTGAAACCTAGACTAGAGTGATATGTTGAGACTGCAGCATCGCTAGAGTAGGCATGGCCCCATGCTCGTTGCTTTGCACTGCTGCCCCCTTCCGTTGCTCTAGGTCTGTGACAGAGAAACTAAGCGGTGAGGATTTAGCGCCAGAAAGACAGTGGAAACTCAAAAGAACTGATTTGCAACTGCGAATGAAGAGCAATGGGAGACCCCTCCAAGTTCTAGCTCCCCTCGAGCTTTATAGGGCTTGTTGCTGAGCTTTCTAGTCAATCAGAAAAATGACCTATTTTCTGGCTCGCAGGGTTTTCTTTTTGAGCCCTGCCAGACAGCTGACAGCCTAAAAACCGGGCGTCGCTTGTTTTGCCTGAAGACTGTACCATAGTAGAATACCAATGCTACGAACATAGTATTACGGTCAGAATCATCTCGAAAAACAACACAGAGGATTTATGGCCGCCTAGACCCAGGCAACGTCTACACTAGTCCCTAGTAACAACAATGCTAGATAAACATGAGACTTGGACCCTAAGCGGAACATAATGCTGCAGACGCAATGGTACAGTCAGATCAGGCACTGAACACATTCAAAAAGCATCTGCAGTGGTAGTCACCGCCGGCTGTACCACTAGCAAGGAGGCCCACCGATGGAGCTGAGCACATCAACCATCTGATGGAGGAGGCTCCAGAAAACTCCGTGCAGGCCGGAGCGTGCGTCAACTCCACCAAACGACACTCCACCAGCATCATGTCTCAGTTTCATTCATTTGCACGCCGATGTACACAAGCCAGGAGGACACAACAAAGCACGATGAGAGATGCAAAAAAACCCAACACTCCGTCATCTAGGTCGGCACGGACATGTAACATGCTGACATCTTGACCAAGGCATTTGCGCGCGGAAAGTTCATGGTGGCCATTCGTTCCGTTGGACTTTGCCCCTTGCCAGAGAGTGGCTGAGAGTGGGGTGTGAAAGCAGGGACAGTTGAGCATCTTGTTATGCACCACTCTCGGTATCGAGTATCTATCCAATCGGGGTCAATACTTCGTGACCCCGACCGATGACTTCACCCGGATGCGGTGAGTCTACAGCCTGCGCGAGAAGAATGATGCCGCTCTTGCAGCTTGTCTCTGGCTAGTGATGGCTCAGCGTCAGTCCTGCCACACGCTGCATACTTTCCGCTCCAATCGCGGCGGCGAGTTTTTTGGGGAGATGGACAGTTTCTTCGTCAAGCACGGAATTGTTCACCAGGTTTCTGCTCCTGCTACTCCTCAGCAGAACGGTGTCTTTGAGCGCTGTAACCGCACCATGGAGGATGTAGTTTGCGCTATGTGGTATGAGTGTGGTCTCCCGGAGTCCTTCGCTTTTGAAGGCTTCGCCTACGTGACTTTGGTCTGGAACCGCCTCTCCCACGGTCCCCTTCCGGACCACATTACACCGTACGAGCTCTCGTTTGGCCACCGTGCTGACCAGTGCCTTGCTCGCGTCTAGGGGTCCTTGGCTTCTGTGTGGTACACCGAGGAACAGCCAGGGTCCAAGGTCTCACCACGGGGTCGCTTGTGTGCCTTCATAGGCATCTCCCCACGGTCGAAGGCCTGGCGTTTTAGGATTTTACTCGTCGCTGCATCGTTGAGTCATGCAATGTGCTCTTCTTTGAGTCTCTCACCTACCGTGATTCGACATCAATCACGTTGCTCTTTGTCTCGCACGTTCCCACGTACCTGTATCCGCCAGTATTCCTGCCTCTTTGCATGGTTCTGCCTCACCTACTCGTATTGTAACATCCAGTCTCGTGTCTCCCACAAATGCATCTCCTTGTACGGCATCACCAGCTCCTTTGCCTCAGCCATCACCAGCTGTGGTCGTGCCTGTCTTTGAGCGTGAGGTGCGCCCCTCAAGCCTAGGCTACTCACGTAAGCCCGGCGGTCGTCTTTGACCATTGGCATCCGGAGTCCAGCGAGTATTAGGCTCCATATCCAAGCACTCCACTCGTAGCATCGCGAGTGGTGATCCCGACAGAAAGGCCCTAGGCCTAAGTGCCCGCACTGAGCACACGGAGGTACATCTAGCGTGCCCCGTTGGGCACGATCTCGTCACTTGCGAGTTTCATATCGCTTGTGATGCACCAGCTGATCTTGTGGTTGTCAGATCTAGCACTGAGGCGTGTGCTCTTGCCACGCAGAGCTCCCCCTCTATGGCGCCTGACCCGGGCACACTGATGTAAGCTCTCTCTTCACTGGACGCTGACGCTTGGCGTGCTGCTTGCGGGGATGAGCTTTTTGCCATCCAAGAGCACAGAGTTTACGAGCTAGTCAACCTTCCACCTGGGAGGAAGGCTATTCTGGTCAAGTGGATCTTTTGAAAGAAAGTGAAGCCGGATGGCTTACTGGAACGCCACAAGGCTTGCTTGATCATCAAGGGGTATTCCCAGATCGAGGACGTTGATGATACTAACACCTTTGTCCCTGTCGACCGTATGACCTTAGCTCAAGCTCTGTTTGGTGTAGTGGCTCAAACATGACTGGGAACTGCACCAAATGGACGTGAACAATACGTTCCTCCATGGCTCTTTGGATGAGGAGATTTACGTGGCTCAACCACCTGGCTTTGAGGACGGTGACAAGGGCTGGCGCTTGCGGAAGTCCTTGTACGGCCTCAAGCAGTCTCCTTGGTATTGGAACAAGGAGATCACCGGCACCCTGACTCGTGCGGGATACGTACAGAGTGAGGCAGAGTCCTCTCTCTTTATCCGACAGACACGTGAGCAGTTCACCACCATCCTAGTCTATGTTGATGACTTTCTGATCATGTTTCCTTCCATGGAGGACGTGAAGTAGGCCAAGGCTGTCCTCCAGACTGCCTATAGGATGAAGGACCTTGGTCCTACAGCGGTGGTTCTTGGCATGGAGATCATGCGAGACTGCAGACATCGGACACTGCTACTGCATCAGGCCCGAAACACACGTGTTGTGGGTGGCGCTTCAGCGACCTCCTTGGCGTAGAGCCCACGGCCTCCACACCTCTCACACATGACGGACAGGATGCCCAAAGGGTGGATGATCCCACACAGTTGGGGGAGACATTGGACATGACCTTGTACCTCCGTCTCATCAGATCTCTGATGTACCTCGCCACTACCACACGCCCTGACATCGCCTTCACCGTCACCCTCCTTGCACCGTTTTTGCAGGCTCCACGCGCTAGAACCCTTCACGCAGCTATGCAAGTGGTGCGATACATGGTCTCCACACCGTACCTCGGACTTTGTTTCTGTCGGCAGTGTTCGGTGGTCCTTGACGGCTAGACCGACAACGACTGGTCTTGGAGTCCAGATAGATGCAATCGAACCGGTTACATGTTCTTGCTCACTAGTAGTGATGTGTCCAGGCGCATCGGGAAACAGGGCTGCATTACACGTAGCTCATCAGAGGAAGAATATGTTACTCTCGGTGCATGGGCCGCAGAGGCAGTATGGTTGCAGCGCCTGTTCCTAAAGCTGGGTCAGTCAACACCTACCATTGTGCTTTGCTGCAACAACCAGAGTGCTCTTGCCATTGCGGAGAAATCTGGCATCTTGCACGCCCGCACGAAGCACATAGGGGTCAAGCATCACTTTTTGCGTGATCTGGTGGAGCGACACGTGATCTACGTCATATGGGCTGGCACTGACATGCATCGTGCTGACTTCTTGACAAAACCACTAGCACGCGGGAAGTTTCTAGTGGCCATTCGTTTTGTTCGGCTTCGCCCCTTGCCTGAGAGTGATTGAGTGTGGGGTGTGTGTGTGTCAGTGTCACGACCGTTTTTGCACTCGTTGTTGTACTTGCATCAGTGCTGCACGTGTATGGACATGCGTTCCATCGGGCCATGGGGGAGTGTTGTGATTTGTGACGTTCCTGTTGACTTGTACAGTTTCCTGTGAACACTCGGCCGTGTCCATACTCGTGCAGATCCGTGATGCAAACCCTGGTGGTACCGGTGAGTCATCTGGTGGTAGACTACCAGCTTAGAGCTGATCGACGACCGTTCCAGAGCTCTGGACGCTACCTGGGACCTCCTACAGTTTTTCTGTAGCACAGAGGGGTTTATTGGTGGACTGGCCGTGGACCCGATTTACATGTTTTTGCATTGTGTGTCTACCTTTCAACACTGGATGCATGCATGTGAAACAGTCATAGCGTCTAGCTTGTACATCTAGGTCCAGACGACATAGCGTTTTGATATGTCTCCGCTGAGTTACGGCCAAAACAGTGATTCTGGGCCGGTTTTAGGAGAGATCGTGTACTACCGCATGTGACACCCGATGTGCGCCGCGGCAGGTACTTATGCCATGGACCTGTCATTTGTCATTTCTCTCAACAAATGCTATTGAAGCATTATGACACTTTGCCTTGTGTCTCCTAGTCAGTCACTGGGGTGGAAATCGAGCAAGGATCGAATCTCAGGATGAAAGGGACGAGTCGTGTGTGGGGGCCAAGAGCTCGTCTAGTGGTGACGGAGACGCTCCTGAAGCACACGAATCTCACTCTCATAAGAGCCGCCCTCCATGCCTGGCATGTCGGGGTCCTCATCCCAAGGATCAAGAGATGGTGGGTCGCGTCTTGCTCCTATCACCAGCGCTGGTGCTGACTGCAGTGCAGAGGGTGTGACACCGACTGCTCCCTCNGTGTGGGCTCATGACCCCTGAGGAGGAAGAAGAGGGATCTAATGGTCTTTAGCCCTTATTACCAGTCAGAGCCATGTCAGTGCTTAGTATGGACTGGAATGTCAAACTGGTCGGATTGCAAAACCGTCAGCGCTTCTCGAGAAGTTCAAACACTGGCAACTTTTGATTTTTCCAACCAAAAATTTGACTAGGGCAAGTGTTGATGTCAACACGGGTTTGCTGACATCAGCACAAATCTGATGACATCAACAAAAATACTGACGTCGGGACAGCCCTCCCTTCCCTCTTTTTTTTTCAATCTTCGCGGTTGCTACACAAACACGCGATCGCTCCGTAGCAGCTGCGCGGAAGCTGCACATCAGTTTCCTCTTAGCTCCTGCTGATGCTGCGTCGGCACCTGCAGCAGCACCCGTGCGGCTGCGTGCGTAGCTCTAGCAGCAGCTGCAGCTTGCTACTGCTATTGCTGCGTGTTGCGGCTATTGCATGCTGCTGCCGCCGCCGCGCGCTGCTGCACTGCTGCTCTATTGTGTTGCTGCTGCTGGTGGTGAATGCTGCTACTGCTGTACGCTGCTGCTGCCTGCAGCTGCTGCCACCACCGTTGCGCAGTGCTACTACGCACTGCTCTTACTGTGCACTGATGTTGCTACACGCTACTGATGCCGCGCGTTGTTGCTGCTACAGCGCGCCGCCGCCTGGTACGGTAGCGTCCTGCTTTTGCCGGTAGCTGTTCGCGACTGCAGCCTGTTGCAGCTGTCGCTTGCTCCTGTTAGCGGCTGCTGCTGATGCACTCTCGCATGATGATGGTGGGTGACGTCGACCGCACTCGACTGGCGTCGACCGAATCATCTAGATTTGTTGCTGCGGTGACTCTCACTGCTACTACTCTGTTGCGTCTCTACTACGCAGCTCGAAGAGAACTGTCTCACCGCTCTAATACCATTAGAAGATGCATGGAAGCTTCCTAGCGACACAGCCGCTAACTAGCCGTCAGTGCCAGGTCACACAGTGATGACAGTCACAAGTCGTGAACACAACGGCAAGGGTCCGGCTAGGAGACAAAAGGCAAAGTGTCATAACGCTTCAATAGCATTTGTAGAGAGAAATGACAAATGATAGGTCCATGGCATAAGTACCTGCCGCGGCGCACAGCAAGTGTCGCATGCGGCAGCACATAATCTGTCTGAAAATCGGCCCAAAACCACTGTTTTGGTCGTAACTCAGCATAGACATGTCAGAACGCTATGCCGTCTGAACCTAGACGAGCAGAAATCACAAGCCGACTGCTACGACTGGTCACATGCATGCATCCGGCATCAAACGGTAGACACACAATGCAAAAATATGCAAATCGGGTCCACGGCCAATCCACCGATAAACTCCTGTGTGCTGCTGAAAAACTGGAAGAGGTCCCGGGCAGCGTCCAGAGCTCTGGATCGGTCTTCGGTCAGCTCCAAGCTAGTAGTCCACCACCAGACGCCGCACCGGTACCACCAGGATTCACATCACGGATCTACACGAGTATGGACACGGCCGAGTGGTCATAGTAACTTGTAGAGGTCGACAGGAACGTCACATATCACAACAGTATGGTCATGCATGCCATCGGGTCATGGGAGAGTGTTGTGATGTGAGCCGTCTGCGTCCATGTGTACAGCTTACCTTGACCACTCGACAGTGTCCATGCTCGTGCACATCCCTGATGCGGATGCAACTTACGTCGGAGCACCACCGAGTTGTAGCTCCACCCACCAACAGCTGCGAGCAACTGCCACGATATTCTGGGTGATTGTCGGGGTGCTTTCCGGTTTTTCTGCATACACTAGAGTTTTCTCCTTGGACTGGCTCTTAAGCCCGATTTGCATTTTTTGCATTGTCTGTCCACTAATCGATGGCGGACTCGTGCCTGTGACCAGTAATAGTGTCCGGCTCAAGATTCGGCATCTCTAGGTTTAAACAATGTTGCGTTTGGATACCTGTGCACAGAGTTACGGCCAAAACATTGGTTTTTGGGCCGGATTTAGGACAAAATGACGCTGTTGGGTGCGTCATCAGCCATGCGCCGCGGCAGCTATTCGTGCTTTGTGCTTGTTAGTTTCCATTGCTCTGTGCATTACAAAGCTGTTGGCGCTTATGAGACTTTGCCCGTCTCTCTGGCCTGACCCTTATTGTTCCTTTCACCTGCTTGCTTGCTAGTGCGCCAGCAGACTAGACAATGTCCCCATGTAAGCTGTAGCAAGGTTAGGAAGCCTCATAGCAATTTCTCAAAGACTACTCCTTTGCCAATACGTTGATCCATCTCCATCTCCCAACCCAACATTCCACATGGACATGGATGGTGTTGGTGTTGGTTATGGGTGTAACACATGCAAGTGACCTCTTAACTCTGCTCACACACACAGATACACACACACACACACAGATACACACAGATACACACACACACACACAGATACACACAGATACACACACACACACACAGATACACACAGATACACACACACACACACAGATACACACAGATACACACACACACACACAGATACACACAGATACACACACACACACACAGATACACACAGATACACACACACACACACAGATACACACAGATACACACACACACACACAGATACACACAGATACACACACACACACACAGATACACACAGATACACACACACACACACAGATACACACAGATACACACACACACACACAGATACACACAGATACACACACACACACACAGATACACACAGATACACACACACACACACAGATACACACAGATACACACACACACACACAGATACACACAGATACACACACACACACACAGATACACACAGATACACACACACACACACAGATACACACAGATACACACACACACACACAGATACACACAGATACACACACACACACACAGATACACACAGATACACACACACACACACAGATACACACAGATACACACACACACACACAGATACACACAGATACACACACACACACACAGATACACACAGATACACACACACACACACAGATACACACAGATACACACACACACACACAGATACACACAGATACACACACACACACACAGATACACACAGATACACACACACACACACAGATACACACAGATACACACACACACACACAGATACACACAGATACACACACACACACACAGATACACACACACACATACACACAGACACACACACAGACACACACACACACACACACACACACAAAAATAATACACACATACACACACGCACACACGCACGCACGCACGCACGCACACACGCACGCACGCACGCACGTACGCACGCACGCAGGCACGCACGCACGCATGCGCACGCACGCACGCACGCACGCACGCACGCACGCACGCACACACATTATCACTACGGATGAATGATCTGGATAAAGGCTTTTGGGTGCAACAATGTGGCGCATAATGGAGCGCAAAGTTGTGGCTCCACAATCAAGTGTCCACAGCACCAACATCAGATTCATGGAGAGCTAGCCTCTAGTCTTGAAAGCTTACATGCTTTGTACTGTTGTATCTTGCGGAGGGCACACATTCACTCAGATGCATGCATCCACATGCTCGCGGTTGATGTGCTTTAAGTCTCTTTCTCATGCATACATTAGAGAGACTAGTGATGCCAAGGTTCTGATCCCTGGGGACCACACGTCCGTTTCATACCGGCGTGTGAGAAACTACCTGAAGGTGGTTCGCTCCTGGGTTGGGTTCAATCCCAGGGTGGCGACCGTGTCCCACGTGGGTGGCCCGATCAACTGCCAAATATCACTTCGCTCCCTCCTTACTGGCTTGTTGTTTTTTATTGTGATTTACGTGGCAGTGAGCTTGCCCGGATCCATAGCATCGCACCATGACTCATTGCTTACTTTCTTGAGAGCTCATCCTAGCAACCTAAGCTACCTACAGTGGGACACTAAGGCATGCATACACCACAAATGTTCGCTCTCGAGAACGGCCTTACACGCAGCCTCGGCTTCACTTTGATTTTGAAGAAAGGGGAACTTACATTCCACCTTCACTACTTGAAACTCAGAAGAAGTACGGTTCAAGGTTGTCATCAAACAGCACAAATGTTGTTGTTAGGTTCAAGCACCTGGTACGTGACGCCGTACGATGCGATCCGGTCAATTGGATACACTCCGCAGATCTGGGACTGGAACACCAGCACACACTTTCCTGCGCATGCTGCGGGAGCTCCTGTCCTGCAATGCGTGCGAGTAGGCAGGCAGAAGCACAAGAGCACAAGGGGCATGAG
>SZWC01007930.1:101598-122269 GCA_023375785.1 Penium margaritaceum
GCAGCAACTGCTGCTGCGGTTGCTGCAGCAACTGCTGCTGCTGCTGCTGCAGCTACTGCTTGCTGCTGCTGTTGCTGCGGCTGCTGCTGCGGCTGCTGCAGCGGCTGTTGCTGCGGCTGCTGCCTGTTGATGCTGCTGCTGCAAATTTTGCTACAGCAGCTGCTGCAGCTGCTCGCCGCCGCTGCTGCTGCTATGGCTGCCGCTGCGCCTGCTGTACGCCGCTACTGTAGCTGCTACTACTGCTGCTGCAATGCTGCTGCTGCTGCTGCAATGCTGCTGCTGCTGCTGTTGCTGCTGGCGCTGCAGCTCCCGCAATGCTGCTGCTGCTGTCGCCGCGCTGCTGCTGCTCCCCACAGCTGCTGCTGCCGCTAGTGCTGCTCGCTGCCGCTGCCGCTGCTCGCTGCTGCTTCCGCTGCGAGCTGCTGCTGCTCGCAGCCGCTGATTCGCGCTGGGAGCTGCTGCTGCGAGCGAGCTGCTGCTACGAGCTGCTTACCCTTTTTTTTGGTCATAATACCCAGCCAGAAACGACTGCTGCTGCCACCCGGTGCTGCTGCTGCAGTGGGTGCTTCTCATAGCCGCTACCGCCGCAGGTGCTTCCCGCCGCTCGTTGCTGCTACGGTCGCCGTTGCTTGCAGCTGCCACCGTTGTCTCTACTACCTCCACCGCTCCGCTGCAACGTAGTCGCGGTGGGTTCCTCCAGGATCTGCTGCTGCTGCTATGGGTGGCTGCCGCTGCTACCACTCACTGCTGCTGCGTCTCTGCTGCATAGCACAACGAGCTGTGGCTCGTTTGCTCTGATACCATGAGAAGTTTCCTAGAACCTTCCTAACCACTTGCCGCGACACTAGGCGTCAGCGCCAGGTCAGCGTGTGACAACAGTCACAAGTTAGAGACAAAACTACAAGGGTCTGGGATGGGACACAAACAGAGTGTCAGGAAACTCAGACTGAATATAATTGCAGAAAGAGATGACAACTGAGCAACAATGAGCCTAAATAGTTGCTGGCCGCCTAGAGTCGCTAGGGGCGGCGGTATTTTCATACCTGCTCAAACTGGCCTAAAACCACGGTTTTAGCCGTAACTCACTGCTCAGGTGTCAGAATCACCCATTGTCTGCACCAAAACATGCAGAACGATGAGCTCTACGCAACGGACCCACACAAGGTGGGTTTGCATCATCCAGACACGAGTAGCAAGCAAAACAAGGAAATCGGCCAAAATGGCCTGTCCACCGAGAAAACTCTAGAGCACTCGGAACTACACAAAGAGCACCCATAAATGTACGAGTGCAGTACCGAGACATCAACGTGTGCTTTCCACGACAGGAAGCACACACAAAGTCGCAGGTCTCCTCATCGCACCGGTACAGGCTGCCGGGTGCGTGGGTCTCGACCACCGAGAAAACTCCAGCAACGGCAGACCAGCCAGTCTGGCTGTAGAGACGCATCATCTGCATCACACCTGTCATGTCGTAGCTCCTGGATAAGTCCCTAGACGATCCGGAGTCCTGTTGGGTCGTCACAATCTCCAATGCGGCCACCGCTCACCATCAGCTCCGGGTACACCCGTAGCTGCCACAGCTGTGGCTCGTGACGGGTGGAAGCCACACATACCAACAAATGAGGCATGCGTTGGGATGTGGGCACTCGATTCGGGGAATCCCTGCGATGTCGTGCCGTGAGTGGTCGCTTCAAGACACTCCAACGACAAGTCAATGTTACGTCCCTAACGTAAATGAGTCTCTAAACTCTGCAAGTGGGCATTTCTATCATTACATTCATGGCCCATCGCATGTCACCTTCAGAATTTTCACATCGTTCAGCCCAGGTGATTTTGGCCACCAGCAACGACCTCCGGTGTTCCAATCTAGAAGTATTGGACAACTTCAACCACTTTCCAGAATGGTCGAAAGAAGTTTCGCGAACTATATTGATGTTTTAATATTGTTTGGTTGACTTATTTATGGCACTGGAATTCTATAAAGAAGCACCTCGATATTCTCGAAGCCCCCCGACTTCTTTGCGAAGCTTCTCGAAACAGCCACTCACGGCCCGACCTCGCACGCGGCGCTCAACACGAGCACCAAAGACCCAAGATATGCCTCATTCTCATTCTCGGCATTGTATGTATGTGTTCGACTCACTCGACACTTGTCATCGAAGCACACTTACTGCTTAATACAAATTATCCGTTTGTCCCAAATCCTTGAATCGTCTTTTGTCCCCCACCTCATCCTTGTGAACCACTTACGGTCCGTACTACGTAACACTTGGTATAAAAGCGTAGCAGTGTTGGACAGGCAACTGATGTATTAATTACCTGGCAACAACCTCGCACCGGTCTTCAATGCATCTCAACCCTTTAGAAGTTCGCAGACTTCGCGACGACAATAATGAACGGAGCGAGCGCACCCGGCTACGAGCAACAGTAACCGGCGACGACTCCAGCGATGGCTTATCTGCAGCACGCAAACAACGATGCTCTCCAGGTTAAAACGACAACAGAGGCAACTTTCACGATGAATGGTGTAGTACCAATGAATCCGACACCCAACCCGGTGACAGGCCCCTCGGGCTCTGCGAACACTCTGCCCCCGTCGCATCCCGGCGGGAAGACACCTAGCACGATGAGAGGCACCGGCCGAAAAGTTCGAATCAACGAAGACATGCATTAGAAATTGTCGGGACTCGAGAGCCTCGACACTGCTCCAACAACTCAATGTTGCCATGGAGGAGCTTCAAAATTCTCATGCACGCGAAGACGTGCTCACCGAGAAAAGTCTGCAACTCTTGAGTGAACCCCATATTTGACCGGCACTCCCTGAACCGTTCAATCCTACAAACTCCAAGGGACCATCAGTCATAATGTGGCTGGCGAGTGTGGAGGTGTACTTCACCGTTGCTGTGGTCAACAACAAGAAGAAATTTGACCTTGCAGTCTCGCTTTTGCATGGCACAGATTTAAGTTTGTAGTCTAATCTAAAGGCAATCCAACGGCAGTTGGAGACCGGTAGAGCTTGATCAACGGCTCACGCGACCGCTCTCACATCGTCGACCGTAGGCGTACAACCTTTCAAAAAGATAAATCCGACATGGGACGACTCCTTTACGTCACCGAAAACACGAAGCAACATGAAGAAACATGAAACAATATGAAGCAAGCTAGACTCGCTTGCTTTCTGAAGCCGAACGAGAAGTCTGACGCATGATACAGACTCCAACGTCTGCGTCAACAATCCACCGTGGTGGAGTATGCTCGGGGTTTCAATAAAATCATCACCGACAATGACCTCATCCCCGACGAACTGTGTTTTAGTAACAACAACAGCCTCAAATGGGATATTCAACGAGCAATCGCCATTTTGGGCATCTAGGATGGCCTTATACAGGTTATCCTTATAGCGTATCGATAGCACCCACTACAACTCTCGGATGCAAGAATCCAAATGGTAGGCGACCCCACAACCACAATTCATATCGTTGCGGAGGGAAGTCACAGTTGGCAGAAACGTCATCTCGAATGGAGATTGACGTTGTCGATCAAAGCGATGATTGGGTTTGTTGGACTTGCAAGAAACCTTGTCATATCCCGTGCAACTACCTACAACGTAACAACAAACCAAAAAGGGGGGGAAGTCATAGAAAAGGACTGAGGAGTCACGAAAGGGAAAAGGCAAGAGTAGACAACAAGGCTCTTATCTGGTCAAATAAACCTACGTCAACCGATTGCCCATCTGAGCGGCTCATAGCACCACATACGAGGGTTCCTGAGATGGCAAAGTTCGACAAGGGATACCAGGAAAACCAACCGGTGATACTACTACGAGTACAACAGAGGGGTTGTAAAAGTTGTAAAGTTTTACCGGCATTGTTGGACGGAGGAGCTTCTCACGATTTCATTAGCAACAACACGATTCGGAAGCTGGGTTTTCAAACCAAACCAAGAGTGTGTGAAGAAAAAAACAATGACGGACGACTACATATCCGTCAACTTTGCGAGCCATTCCAACTCCAAATTGAAGATCTACACGACATAAGTGGCCAGAGCAATTGCCCAATGAGCCTCCATAAAATTATCCTTGGGCGAGATTTCCTATACCGGTATAATCTGCTAGTTGATTAGAGCAATGGATCAGTTTACTTCAGCATTAATGGCAAAAACCGACACGTACCTCTGGTTGAGCAACCGACATCGCAACATCGGTTACGAGAAATAGCAGAGGTGGAAGCAGCACAGAAAGTTGCGGTAGCCACAAAATGCCAACCAACATCTCCAGACATGGCCAAGCGATGCCTGAAACACAAACCTCAAACGTGGTTAGTCCACGTGGATGCTGGGAAAGCAGAAGAACTCTTTTAGCTGAGGCGATACCTATGGACTCCATACTTGAGAAGTTTGCAACCATACAGAAGGAGTTTGTGGAGCTCATCGGAGAGTTCGACGGAGTCTTTCCCAATGAACTGCCTCGAGGGCTATCCCCGCATCGGAACATTGACCATAGGATAGACCTAAAGCTGGGAAGTAGAACAACATTGAAGGAGACCTATCAGATGAGCGATGACGAGTTGACCAAACTCAAGAAGGAGCTCAACGAGATGGTCAGCCAGGGGCTTAATAGACCCTCCACGGCACCCTACCCGACACCTATACCTTTTTTTGAAAAAAAACCAGAGAGATGCGGATGTGCATGGACTACTGAGTGTTGAGCAAAATCTCCATGAAGAACCGCTACCTTATCCCGTAAGCAGACGAACTTTTTGACCAACTCTGCGGGGCCCAATTTTTCAGCCAAATCAATCCATGCAACGCCTATAATGAGATCTGCATATCCCATAAAGACATCCACAAGATACGGACATTTTGAGTTCACGGTTATGTTGTTCAGACTCAAGAATGCACATGTAACATTCATGGTGGCTATGAGCATTATATTTTGCCTATACCTTGATGAATTCGTTGTCGTATATCTTAACGACATTCTCGTGTACGACCGCACCCCGGAGGAGCACAATGGAAATCTCTGAAAAGCTCTCAAAGTCTTTGAAAGAGAGAACATTTTTGGAAAACTCTTCAAATGTGAATTTGGTCGCTGTTTGATTGAGTTTTTGGGCCACGTCATCATCGGCGAGCGAATCACTTTGTACCCAAAAGGGTGGAGGCGGTCGTTGATTGGCCGACACCTACCAATATTTGGGACATCCAGACATTTTTTTGCTTTTACAATTGCTACTATCAATCCGTAAAAGACTCCACAAGAGTTTCAGCGTCTCTCTCCAATATTATTCAGCAAAACAATCAGGGGAATTGAGGAAATAGCTTACAAGAAGTGTTCAACTCTTTGAGAAATGATCTGACCTTGGCGCCGGCCTTATGATTGGCAGATCCAACAGTGGACTACATCAAGGCCACCAAAGCATCTGATCAATCCATTGGAGTCGTTCACCTCCAAGACAACGGTGGTGGGGAATAACCGGTCATATATATCTTGCAAAAACTGCGTGGTCCGGAGCTCAACTATGCGGTGCACAAAAAGGAAATGCCCGCATGTGTACACGCGTTCAAGACATGGCGGTGCTACTTGGAATGTCCGCGATGCATCGTTCACATCAACCACCACGCCCTGAAACATCTCAAGGCTCAGCCAAATCTAAGCTATTGACAAACTCGATGAATGGAGCTCCTCGAGTCTAACTTCAACTATGACATCGAGTACCACCCTAAAAAAACTAGTCCGGCTATGAGTCGGCATCCAGAATGAATGGTTGAGATAAACACATTACTCGTCGAACGAAATTCGTACCTCACGAGACGGATCAAGAACGGTCACGAGAAGTTTGGTAGGCACAAGAAGACTAAGTTTTGGTTTGACGACCCCTACAAGTGACGATAATTCACTCACCAGAACGCCATCCCTCCAACCGAGGAGCTGCAAAAAATGTTGCTGGAGGAATGCCATGAAACCAGTCCAGATCGACACTTTGGTGAAGACATGACTCTCAAGAAACAAGCTAAGTATCATTGGTGGGACAAGATGCAGAACAATGTTGTGGCCTTCCGCATATCGTGCGACACCTGTCAGAGACAGAAATCTTATTGTACGCGGCCACCCGGTCTACTCCATCCCCTACATGTTCCTAAGGAACTGTGGACTGACATCAACATGGACTTCGTGACGAGACTTCCCGCCACTCCAGCCGGATATGATGCCATCCTTGTTGTGGTGGAAAGATTTTAAAAATGTTGCACTTTATTCCGACAATGACCACCGTCACCGTACAATAAGCATCCCAGTTGTTTCTAATGATGGTACATGGCACGATGTGTCACGTACCATCATCAGCGACATAGACGGCTGTTTCATTAGTTGCTTTTTGCACAATCATGGCACGTTCTGATAGTTGGATCCAACTATCGATGACGACCGATGGGTAAACCAAGCTGACC
The DNA here is from genome assembly GCA_023375785.1 of Penium margaritaceum. Classification (NCBI taxonomy): domain Eukaryota; kingdom Viridiplantae; phylum Streptophyta; class Zygnematophyceae; order Desmidiales; family Peniaceae; genus Penium; species Penium margaritaceum. Next base: position 108,043 of record SZWC01007930.1, read on the forward strand.
AATAAAACGCTCAAACCTCCCCTGCACACTTTATACGAGCCCCACGGTACCAATTGGGCAGCTAAACTGCCGACCGCCGAACTCCCACACATCTCCGCTACTTCTACCGCAACTGGCAAATTTTCTTTAAAGGTGGTGCACGAAAATTTTCCTGGCATACTGGTGAGATTACCGGGTCGTAGTAACATCCCCATAGTCAACATCTAGCATAGGGACTTCAGAAGCGCTTGGGAGGAAACCCGAAAGACACTCGCAAAGAGTAAAGTAGCAATGAAGCAAGTAGCCGGCCGCCATTGTACGCGTTTAGCGCTGGCAATCATGTCCTCCTCAGTTCAACGAATATCAAACTGCAAGGAAAGGATTTCTTGAAGCTTAAACCCTGCTGGTTGGGGCCATTTGAGATCGAGCCAATGAAAAGCCCAGTCATCGCTCAACTTCGCCTACCTGAGAGCATGGCGACACATCCTATCTTCTACTACAGCAAACTCAAGTACCACTGGTACCATGACACGGACTTCCCGGACAGAGATGTCGCACCTCCACCTCTTATACAAGTGGATGGGTATAAGGAGTACATCATCGAAACTATCCTCGGACATCGACAACGTGGAAAAAGACCAAACATCTGGTCAAGTGGCATGGCTACGACGCTGCACATCACATCAGGGGGCCTTATGACAACCTCAGAGACGCCGATCATCTGATCAACTACCATCATCATTAGCCCACGTATTCTAACGCACTAGGACATCGCGACTAAAAGGGGGAGAAGTGCTACGTCCCTAACATACACTAAGTCCCTAAAATTTGCGATTGGACATTTATGTCATTACATTTTTGGCCCATCGCACATCAACGTCAGGATTTTTATGCCCTTCTCTTGAGGGTATTTTGGCTACATGCCCCGGCCTCCGGTCTTCCGTTCCAGAAGTTTTGAACACCTTTGACTACCTTCCAGAAAGGCGGACAAAAGCATCGTAAACTATATCAATGCTTTGATATTGTTCAATGGACTTCTTGACGATGCTAGAATTATATAAAGAAGTACCTCGATATTCTCAAAGTCCTCCGACTTCTCGGTGGACCTTCCCAAAGTAACCACTCACGGCACAACCTCGCACGCGTTGCTCGACTCCAGCACCGAAGAATCGACATATGCCTTATTCTCATCACTTGTCATTGAAGTACACTTATTGCTTCATAAACATTATCCATTTTCCCAAATCCTCGTATCGTCTTTTGTCCCGCACCTCATCATCACTAACCACCTACGTTCCGCTTGGTGTAACAGCCTGGAGATTTCAAGAATATCAAGGCGCTAGACTTTTGTAAAAGTCTAGCATCATCAAGAAGTCAACCGAATACTGTCGAAACATCGATAAGGTTCGCATGAGTTATTTCAACCCTTATAGCAAGTGGTTCAATACGTCAGAGCCGTTACAAGTGGCCACATGGTTAGGCCATGCGGCCAATATGCCAAAGGCCAAACGGTGCCCAAATGCAGAGGTCAACGTGTAGTGAGCCATAAATCTAAGGACAAAAAATGTCCACTCATGGAGTCTAGGGCCTCATGTATTTCTCGAACGTAACACTTCCCATCCTTTTAGCCGTGACGTTCCTGTGCATTAAAAGACATAGGCCGGTGATGCCTCTAGTAGTCGTCGATCATATGATTGACATCCAAGAGGTTGTCGTAGGGTTCCTAGCTTTTTTGCATGGTGCTTTATCCATGCCACTTGACCACATACTCATTCCTTTTCCACGCGTCAAAGTTCGTGGAAGTCTTCAATGACGTACTCGTTATACCTGGCTACTTGAGTTAGAGGCCGAGAAGCCACATCACGATGAGGGAATATCTTGCAAGGATCCTGGTGGTGCTTCAGCCTGTGGATGTGGACGGCATGGTGGATCACCCCATTTATCTTGTAGGCAAAGTCGAGCAATAACCAGAGTTTGCATTCGCTCGATGTCAGACTAATCCAACCATGACCGTTTAAGCTTCAAGAAATTTGATATTCGCTGAAGCGATTGCCAGCACTAAATATGTCGTTACTACGATGTCAGTCTGTTGCTCACTTCATGGCATTTTGCATCTTCATGAGAATCCGGCATGTTTCCTACCAAACGTAGAGAAGTCCCACCCGTGAATATCAACTACGGGAATGCTGCTCAAACTTTGCACTCAAACTTTCCTGTTGGTGTGGCATGACGCTCCCCATAAACCATCTAGAAGATAGTTTTACCCGTTGTGCTGGAAGTTGCAGAGTTGTATGCGAGTTCCACGGTGGCAGCTTTACTGTACACTCAGTGCAGTGCAACTCGCATGAAGTGCGAAGGAGTAGCTCAAATGTTTGATTGGTCCGCTCGGTTTCTCCATCTGTTTGAGGATGGAACCCTGTTGAAATCTGGTTTGACTACCGTGATGTGTCATCACTTTACGACAAAATTGGCTATCAAAGCGACCGTCTTTGTTGCTAATCATGGTACGTGGCACTCCATGGAGCCGTACAATCTTATTTAGAATCATTTGTGGTGTTCCTGCTATGGTGCCGGTAGTCATTGTTGCAATAAAGTATAATATTATGGAAAATCTCTCCACTACCACAAGGATGTTTTCAAATCCTTGTAGAGTGACAGACAACCCTATCACGAAGTCCACATTGATGTCAACTTTCACCTATGTCGAAAGAGGGAATGGTTGGAGCAGTCTTGATGGCCTCGTGCAACGAGTTTTTTTTACTGACAAGTGTCGCACAATTTATTGAATGCTACCACGTCATTTTGCATTCGGTCCCACCAATAGTACTTCACTGGCTTCTTGAGTGTCTTGTCCTGGCCAAAGTGTCCACCTGGGCCACTGTCATGGCATTCCTCCAGTAGCATCCGTCACAACACCTTGTTCGGTGTTATGGCTACTTGGTGAGAAAATAGAAATCGCGAGTGGGGTCTTTGAATCAAAACCTGGCCTTGTAGTACCACCCAAACTCCTCTTAGCCCTTTGGGAATAGCCTCGAGATGTATGGGTCCCGTCCGACAAGCAACGAGTCAATCTATGTCATCAAGTCTAGTCGTTGACTTAGAGCTTCTAATGAATTTTATTTCAGGTCGTTGGTCGATGTCGTAGTCGAAGTTGGACTCAAGGAACTCCATCTATTGAGCTTGTCGATGGTGTAGATTAGGCTTAGTGAAATGAGGATGGTGTTGGTGAGGGTGCGGAAGGTCATTGAAACACTTTGCAAGTCTTCCAACTTGACACAACAGTAGTGGGAGCCGTAGGGTGACCAGGTCAAAAGTCTTGTGTTTGACGCACTGACGGAATAGGATGGCATATTCAAAATGCTACAGGCGTGGATGGAGACAGAGGTCACACAAAAATAGTGCATGGCATTGTGGAACATGGAGCAGTGACGAGCATTCATGCTTGAGGTGGAGGAGGATGTGATGGTGGAAGGGTTGGCGGCGGTGCCGCGACCTTTTAACACGACCAACACTCACATGGATTTAGAGAAGAACCACATCATCCACATGGTGTTACCAAAGTACTATGTGTTATATGCCCACTTTGCTAATGCGCGTTGACGCCTCCACCCATGCAATGTTAGTACACTCCATTGACATTGCAGACATCATGTCGGAATGGTACGTGTCCTTCAAGGGAGTCACCGATGTGTACTGGGTAGCGACGATGTTGGAGCCCGGTCGTGGATTAGAGCACTTTGCGAAGAAGATGGGCATCGGCTATGAGGGGCTTGAGGTCTCTATGGCCCGCCTTCAGGGCATCCCTGGACCATGCCTTACACAGGCATTGGGGCAGCGGGAGGCGGCGGCTGTAAGGAGCTCCCATGATGGTAGGGCGCAGAGCAATGCAAGGTCCATCTCGATGAAGAGGGCTGGTGGAGCGTTGATTCTTGACATTCAACGCTTCTTTGAGGATGAGTACAATGACATGGATGTGGTGGGGAACGGGGGGTGCTGAGGAAACGGACAAGTACATAAAAAGGCCCATGAATAATGACAAGTCAAAGGGTCTGATCGGATTTTGGAAGTCGCAGGCCATACTAGAGGATTTTCTAGGTCTGCGTGTACTTGCATTAGACGTGATTGTAGTGTCTGTATTGTGTGTAACGTGGGAGCGGGTCTTCAGCCAGAGCAAGGAGGTTATGGGGGAGAACATGACTCGACTGTCTAGTCAGACAATTTGATTTCTTAGAGCTCTCAAGTCATGGTACCGCTTTTCCCCTCTCAACTACAAGGACCAGGCTGTGAATGGCGAGGGTAGGAGTAAGGTGGAGGATTCAGCATAAGCCCTTAGTATCGCTTGATGCCGTACTCGGCTACATCTGTTACTCATTTTGTTTTGTGCACTGTGATGGTTGATTTATTTTGGACACGATTTGCTTGAAAACAACCTTATGCATTCCCGATTATGTGAATGTCTTCTTTCATAAATGTGAAGGGGGAGCAGGGGTGGAGGAGCAAGGCAAATGAACACTTCCCTCATCTCCCTCACCAATCCCGGATTGGTGAGGGAGATGAGGGAAGTGTTTATTTTTGTAACTTCCACCCATCACGAGCGATGGCCATGGTGATTACCCGTATGTCCCGTACTGGTGGTATGGAGTAGCAGTACTGGAAAGCACGACGACATGATCCCTCATGTAGACTCAGCTGGCGTTGGAGCACCGGCGGGTGGTGGCTTCACCCACCAGCAGCTGCTTCACAACTGCCACGACGTCCCGAGTGCTTCCTGGGATGCTCTGCAGTTTTTCTAAGTCGCTAGAGTTTTTTTTCTGTTAACTGGCTTCTGAGCCTGATTTGCATGCTTTGCATTGTCTGTCCACTTATCGATGCTGGACCTGTGCGTGTGACTATTTGTAGCGTCTGACTCAAGATTATGCATCTCTCGGTTCAGACGGTATTGCGTTTGGATACATGTGCACAGAGTTACGACCAAATCATTGGTTTTGGAACGGTTTTAGGATAAACTGACAATGCCACTGACGACATCCGTCGTGCGCAACAACAGGTATTTATGCTGTGTAGTTGTCAATTGTCACTCTCTACAATTATATTCAATTTGAGCTTCCCGACACTCTGTACGAATCCCAATCGAGACCCTTGCAGTTTTGTGCATGACTTGTGAGTGTCATCACAAACTAACTCAGCGTTGATGCCTAGTTAAGTGGCAAGCAGTCTAGAAGGTTCCAAGAAGTTTTCTTTGGTATTAGAGCAGACAAGCCATAGCTTGATGTGTTGTGCAGCAGAGATGTAGTAGCAGCAGTAGTGAGTGGTAGCAGTGGCGGTCACCCACAACAGCAGTAGCAGGTCCTGGAGGGACCCACCACGGCTACGATGTAGCAAAGATAGCGATGGTAGCAGCACGCGACATTGGTAGCAACTGCGGTGGCTGTCTCAGCCACATCAGCGGAAGCAGCCATAGTAGTAGCATTGGCGGCAAGCAGTTGTAGAAGAAAAATCGGTGGAAAGCAACCATAACAGTAGAAGGAGCAATAGTAGTAGCTCCTGTATTGACATCAAGCAGATATTGTTGTAATGGTGGCAGCTAGTAGCCACAGCAACAGCAAGAGGAGCAACAGGAGTAGTGGCAAGCAGCTGTAGTAGTAGGGGCACAGGGCAGCAGCCACAGCAATAGTCGTAGCACCAACAGCGGTGACAAGCAGTGGTAGAAACAATAGCGGCGGGAAACAACTGAAACAGCTACAATAGTAGCAGCAGCGACGAGCGATTTTCGTAGCAACACTAGCCAACAGTAGCCTCAGTAACGACAGTGGTAGCGAATAGCTGCAGCACCAGCAGTGGCAGCGGCGGGCAGCAGCCAGAGCAGCAGTCGCAGTAGTAGTATTGGATGCGAGGGGCAACCGTTGCAGTGGCAGCAAATAGTAGCCGTAGCGAAAGCAACTATACTGCATGCAGCAAGAGTAGCAGGCAGAGCGATAGACTTGGTAGCAGTAGTAGTAGTAGCAGGCAACAGCAGCAGTGTGTAGCAATAGCAGTTGACACCAGTAGCAGCTGCAACGTTGCTTCGTTGCATGTGCTGCAGCATTGGTAACAGCAACTCGTACAAGAGCAGGCGCAACAGCCGTGGGAGCAGCTGTAGCTGGCCCCTTTGCTGTTGTAGCAGCAGGAAGCTATAGTGTAGCTTCATGTTGTGACGAGCTCGTCCGTAATGGTGTGTGGAGGCAGCTGAGGAGCTTTTCCATGGACAAGCTTGTCGATTGGCAAGCTCGCAGAGCAAGCTCTCTCGACGAGCTTGCTCGAGGTGAGGGTCGAGCCAGACAGCAAAAAACAAAGACAAGGAGGATCAACGAGTGGTACTCTCGAGCAAAACCCCGAGTGGAGGTACCCCACTGGCACCAAAGTGATTTGTGATAAAAAAGATTAAAAATGGGGAGTAAGAGGTACCCAAGGATGGAGACACCTTTGTAAAGGGGACAACAGAGGAAATCCTAAGAGAGGGATCCTCGAGAAATCACCATGACTTTTGTTGAATAGAAATCCTGAAGAGTAAGGACGACGACCGTAGCAACATCAAGAATTGATGCTGCGGTAGTAGCATCAGCAGCGTGAGATGCTTAATTAGTAGCAACAAAAAAGAGGTGGCTGGGGGTCACAACCGTCGGTTGGTGACGGTGACCGGTGCAGTAGTAGCAGCCATAGCCACAGCGGTACCACCAACAGCGTTACTAGCCGCAGGAAATGTGGTGACGACCACCATCGTCGGAGTTGATGACGACCGTAAGCAGTAGCGACAGTAGCAGCAGCACTGAAGGCGACTTGAGGTCACACATTACGTTAGCCACGCGATAGCAGTATAGCAATCGCGTTGTAGTGGCACAGTAGTGCACTACCAACGTGGTGGTGGCCATCCTAGTGACGACATTGTAGCACGTCTAAGAGACTTTTCTTTGATCACCCATCTCCCCCTGTGGCCTTGTGCTAGCGAGAACAAGTGTCCTGTGCACTCACCCACGCCAAGCTCTAGAGATGAGTGCAATGACGTGGCAGGGAGCGCAACCGATGTCGTGGTTGGCGTTGGCACTGCGTGCGTGGCAGGCCCCACGTCCACAGTGGTCGTTGCAGCCCTTGCACACGCCTCAGGCATTCAACGGCTTTGCCTATTACTACTGTGCCGATGAGCACCATGGTTGGCGTCAGTTTTGCCAGTGTCCTGTAGGATGGCGACCACGTTGGATACGGTCCCTCCCTTCTTCTTCACCATCTGACTCAAAGATGTTGTCAGCCAATACCGTGGCACCCCTCACTGGAGCTATGGCGATGTTGTATGCTGATCTCTAGGGTCTAAAGCATATGGTACAACAGCTCATAGAACATGTCGTCTCTAAGTAGGCCATTGCCACCATATCGTTGCATACACCCCCATCTTTCTCCCCGCCATCCTCACCTTCAACATTGTTGTCACCTTACGGTGCCACGCCTCCCGAAGTGAGCTCCACATCTGACGCCCTCCGCTCTGTCCTGGAGTCAATTGGATTCATCCTCATCTCTGACCCCTCCACTTTTGTGGTAGTCCCTTTCAGCGCGCACTCGTCACCCTCGCACTCGGCATGCGAGGCAGCGGACATCACATTTGGCTAGACGTGCCCAGGAGGCAACAATAGTAGTAGTAGTGGCAGACATTATTGCGGAGCTGACTTTCTCATCCCCGACTGAAGGGCTGGTGTGACACCCCTTCGTAGCATTTGCCGGTGTGTCGGTCGAGGGGGGGATGGTGTGTTTGCCGACAACCACCGGCGAGTGTAGGAGGGATGCGACAGACACACCAGTTGTGGGGAAGGACTGTTCATCCAAGGAGGAGTGGTCCGACTGTGAACCAAGGGGTACCCGACGTGACGGTCACACGCCGAGCCCTTGGGATAAACCTATAAATCCTCAACCCTTTGGTGTGTAGGCCAGCCCTTGAGATACCACACGATCCTCTCCTAGCAGCAAGACCTCTGCTAGTTACCGAGGTTCCCGCCGTGCGACTCTCCTGGCGGCTTTTGCACCAAGGTGCGCTGTGGAAGACTTATAGGATCGAATGGATGTGTACGAGGCAATGCTTGGAAAACAAGGATATTTGGACAAAGAATGAATCCTTTGGACTAAATAGGTTGGTACAAGGCAATGTACAGAGTCTATGGGTAAGATTGCCATGCCTAGAACAATCCCTAGGCTCCCTTATGTACCAGCCCCTATGAGTCAGCCGAGAGCCCCTTGACGCCATGAAGCCCTCTGCTAAGGTATAATCATGCAAATAACACATGCATCATGTACTACACGCCATGAGCTTTTCAACGCACCATAGAATGCCTCAGTCCGTGTAGAAACGGTTCAGTTATGGCCATTTGAGTGCTCCACGCGTGACTGCCGCTAACAGCACCGCCAGCGGGGGTCACAGCCGCCCGAAGCGCCCTTGCATGCAAATGTAGCTCCAGCCGCCATCCCGAAGTGCCCATGGATCCCAATAAACCTTTTCTCATTGGCTAAGCATCCATCCAGGGGTTCTTTGGCTGCAATGGGCGAGAAATTCGCTCCGTTGTGCTCGAGGTCGAACCGGTACTTCTCCTGTTTTCTGGAGGTGCACCTCCCACCTTTGCACGGCCGTATCTTTCTCGTCCCTACAGCGAATAACCAGGATCTTGGATCAATTTTGCATGGTTTTTCATGTAGAACACAATTGTAGCATCAAAACATGCATCTGAAATCATCATGGTGATATTTTAACCGCCTCAACCGGCGGCTCCCATGTCGCTGAGTCAGCGACATGGATTGAGTTGGAGATTACACCAGACAAAGCAGAGGAGTCCAGAGAGGCAGCAGAGACCATCAATGACCTGGTGATGTTCGGGGCAATAGAACCAGCTATAGAGGTGGCAGGGGTTGTAGTAGGGACACACCCTCGTCCCCAGTGGCGGGTTTGGTGCACTATCCCAACCTGGTTTCTGCCACTCCGTCGGCCGGTGGGGGGGTGGAGTGCTTGTCGACGACCACGAGACACCACATGATGGATGTGATAGATAGTGCTGAGCACCAGGAGCATGTGGCCGACTTCTTGGAGGAGGCAGACTTCCTCTGTGAGGATGATTCGTCTGATGTGGAGTGGTCAGACGTAGAGTCAGGGGCAGACCTGGCTGTTCACTGCGCTGTCGTATTTGCAACAGCCACAGCACGAGCACGGGATGGTCCCTGGATGATGGCATACTTCCGCGTGTGCGACATGTCAGCAGAGGCAGATGAGCTTGCATTAGTCACCCCTATAGGTGTGGCTACCGTAGAGAGTGCAGGACGAGCTATGGACGCTTATGGCTGCCTTGACCACCACCACAATTTCAACCAACGACATTATTGCAAATATTTGAGGTACAATTCCCATGCATGAGTGCTTACACTCCGCAGTGGACGTACATGAGACACTCATGGTTTGAGTGGAGACGCCTGCGTAGGATTTTCTGGCTGAGCTACAGGATGTCAACAACCGTTGGGACACCATGGTTGTTCAAGCATGACAGACTGTCGACGAGTACATGGAGAATGTGCACACACATCTCGAGGCAGCTAAGCGGTTTCCACAAGGTGCACATTTGCGACGGGCGGACCTCGAGCAGCAGGTGGAGGATGGGCTGTGCACCAGGGGTCGAGAGGACACCACGGTAGTGAGCGCATGTTCGATGACCGCGACGACGTCGCAGGTGCATGTATACCTACGGATGCCAACATTCGGCATCTTTAGGTACACCTGCATCTGCGAGGTGTAGATGACAGCCGAGTGATAGGTGTGTCACCAGCAGCGAAGTTGGAAGAGACCGTTGCTTGTGCCAACATACACGTGGCAGAGGTCCACCTTCAGGTACATATTGCGACTGATTGCTTGCATGCCGCAGATGCAACTGGCCGGACGACTGTCGCATCAGATCTCGTCGAGCTGCACACAAGCCTCAACGTTATAGAGGCCACGAGGCAATGTTCAGCTCAACAGTTGGAGGCCATAGAGCATGTGATTATTTTGGAGGGGACCCTCAGTGTTACACCAGTTGCAAAAACAGGTCACAATAGCAGTGACCCCGGCGACGACATCAACGATGACGATAGCGACGACAATGTTGTGGGGTGAGGCTATGTGCAAGCACATCCCACCAGCATCGGCGTCACCTTTGCTATTGGTGTGCAAGGATTATGTGGCCATGGTGGAGCCGTGTTCCCTCCTCAGGTATTGTGTTGGACGCAACCATTAGCTTTACTCATGCTGTGAGCCTTTGCCGCCCAGGGGGAGTGTTGGTGTGTGGATTATGGCCCCATACCCCTATGAGGACAGCATGGTTAGTTTGGGTCTGGCACGATGCTCTGGTCGAGGTTATGCTGGTCGAGACCTATGCACCTAGTGAGTTGTACCAGTGTGACGTGGAGACCCATTGCCTCCATGTGTTATGTATGCTTCATGCATACGAGCAGGTGTGGTCGAGACCGAGACACCTGGGAACATGTTCCGGGGTCACGAGGATATCGTGTTGCTCTGTATCCCTTGTGTGATGTTTGGCACATGGGTATGTGACTAACTTCTTGCATGGTCGAGAACCCGGCACTTGGTGGGTTGCACCACTATCAGGAGGAGACCATGTAATGTGGTTGGTTTTGTGAGCGATCCTTCCCTAACCTCACTCAGTCATCATTGTGGTGATGGCGGTGTCAGTCAAGAGGAGTGTTGGCTTGTGTGGCTTCCACCCGTCACGAGCGACGACCATGGTGATTACCCGTATACCCCGTACTGGTGGTATGGAGTAGTAGTACTGGAGAGCACGATGACATGATCCTTCATGCAGACCCAGCTAGCGTCGGAGGACCGAAGAGTGGTGGATCCACCCAACAGAAGTTGCGCGACAGCTGCCACGACGTCCCGAGTGCTTGCTGGGATGCCCTGCAGTTTTTCTGAGTCGCTAGAGTTTTCTCTGTGGACTGGCTTTTGAGCCCAATTTGCATATTTTCCATTGTGTGATCGATGTCGGAACTGTGCGTGTGACTAGCCGTAGCGTCTGGCTCAAGATTCTACATGTCTAAGTTCAGACGGTATTGCGTTTGGATACCTGTGTGCAGAGTTATGGCCAAATAACTGGTGTTGGGGCGTTTTAGGACAAGCTGACACTGCCGCTGATGTCACCCGCCGTGCGCAGCGGCACGCATTTATACTATGTACTTGTCAGTTGTCACTCTCTACAATGATATTCAATTTGAGCATCTCGACACTCTGTAAGTGTCCCTACCCAATTCCTTGCAGTTTCGTGTATGACTTGTGACTGTCATCACACACTAACTCAGCACTGACGCCTAGTTAAGTGGCAAGTGGTTAGGAAGGTTCCAGGGGGTAAGGGGGAGGTGGACAAAAGGGGAAATGAGGGAAATGGGGGAGATGGTAGATGGAATGGGATGGTGGAGGTGTAGTGTTGGAATAACATCTAGATTCAATGATGAACTTTATGCTATCTAGTGACCATGTGGTCAAATCAGTAAATGAATTTTGTAGAAGTGTGATGGGAGAAAGAGCGGTAGGTGGAGGGGGAGATGGATGGACAGGGCAAGGAGAGCAATGAGGGGGGAATGAAATGGGGGTAGGGGGAGGAGGGTGCTGGGTTTCGGATTTGAATGTTGGAGTAGCGTAATGAGTGGCTCTTGAAACATGTGTGTTCCTTGCGACCATGCACAATGATTTGTGAATGATATTTTTGCAAGTGCCATGGGATGGGTCATGCTGTGTCACGAGGGGAGAGGAGAAGGCGGTGGAGGGGGNAATGAGGGGGGAATGAAATGGGGGTAGGGGGAGGAGGGTGCTGGGTTTCGGATTTGAATGTTGGAGTAGCGTAATGAGTGGCTCTTGAAACATGTGTGTTCCTTGCGACCATGCACAATGATTTGTGAATGATATTTTTGCAAGTGCCATGGGATGGGTCATGCTGTGTCACGAGGGGAGAGGAGAAGGCGGTGGAGGGGGAGGTTGATCGATAGGGAAAAGAGGGTGATGGTGGGGAGGGGAAATGGTATGGGAGGATGGAGGATGGATATGGGGGCTAGGATTTTGATGTTAGAGTACGGTAAATGTTTGTGATCCATCCAACCACATGGACAATCAGACAGACAGACGAACAGTTAGTCAGATAGACAAACATGCAGAAAGACACACTGACAGATCGACAAACAGACATGCATACATACATACATACATACATACATACATACATACATACATACATACATACATACATACATACATACATACATACATACATACATACATACATACATACATACATACATACATACATACATACATACATGCATGCATGCATGCATGCATGCATGCATGCATGCATGCATGCATACATACATACATACATACATACATACATACATACATACATACATACATACATACACACATACATACATACATACATACACACACACACATACACACACACACACACACACACACACACACACACACACCCCGCGTGCGTCTGCGCGCACGCACACATGCGCACACGCACGCACACACACATGCATGCACAAAGGCACGTACATACGCATGCACGCATGCACGCATGCACGTACACACACGCACGCGCGCGTACACGCGCACGCGTGCATGCACACATCAATGCACACGTACATGCACACGTATACGCACATGCACATGCACACGCACACGCACATGCACACGCACAGACATGGACACAGACACAGACAAAGACATAAACAAAGACACAGACACAGACACAAAACAGCCACAGACAATGACAGACACAGACGCAGATACAGACAAAAAAACATACACAGACATAGACACAGACACAGACAGTGAAAGAGACATAGACATAGACACAGACATAGACAGACACAGACATGGACATAAACATAGACATAGACATAGACACGGACACAGACACCAACACAGACACAAACACAGACACAGACACAGACATACACATAGACACAGATACAGACATACGCACGGACAAAGACAGAAGCACAGGCACAGACACTGGCATAGACACAGACACAGACACAGAGAGAGACATAGATACAGACACAGAAACAGACACAAACACAGCTACAGACACCGACACAAACACAGAAAAAGACATAGACATAGACAGAGACACAAACATAGAGATAGACACAGACACAGACATAGACACAGACACAGACATAGTCATAGTCACAGACACAGACACAGGCATAGACACATGCACAGAAATGGACATAGACACGGACACGGACACAGACACAGACACAGACACAGACACAGACACAGACACAGACACAGACACAGACTCAGACACAGTCATAGACACAAACACAGATACAGACACGGACACAGGCACAAATACAGACACATACGAAGGGAAAGACGCAGACAAAGACACAAACACAGACACACACACACACACACACACACACGAAAAGAAACACAGACACACACACACACACACACACACACACTCTCTCTCTCTCTCTCTCTCTCTCTTTCGCCCCCTCTCTCTCTCTATCTCTCTCTCTCTCTTTCTCTCACACACAGATACACACACACACACATACACACACACACACACACACACATACATACACACACACACACACACACATACACACACACGTGCATGCACACATGCAAATGCACACCCGCACGCGAGCACGGTCTCATGCACTCGCATGCACACACCCCCATGCATGTGCATGCGTACGTTCACGCATGCATGCACACGCCCGAAAGCATGCCCACGCACGCATGCAAGAACACGCACACATGCACGCAAGCACACAGGCATGCACGCGTACACGAGCGCATGTATGCACGCACGGACATACGAACGAGCGCACAAACGCAGGTAGGGGTGCGTGCGCACACACAAACACACACACAAACACACACACACACACACACACACACACACAGACACACACACATACACACACATACACACACATACACACACGCACACACACGAACACATGCACGCACGCACGCACGGACACCAGCACGCACACATGCACGCACGCACGAATGAATGAACGCACGCATGTCCGCAAAAACACAAACACAAACACACACACACACACACACACACACACACACACACACACACACACACACACACACACACACACACACACACACACACACACACACACACACACACACACACACACACACACA
>SZWC01007931.1:25744-46500 GCA_023375785.1 Penium margaritaceum
GCTCGCCCGCCCTTCGCACGTTGGGCCCTCCGGTTCCCCGTCCCAATGAAAGGAAGCTCCCGTCACGACAAGAGTTCATCCTGCCTGCCCGCAAGGCTGGGAATCGGCTCGAGTGGACCGCGCGCTTCTCTTGAAGACCAGCGGCTGAATCTGCCGCTGGCGTCTCGCTCCGGGACCAACGCCATTGCAGGGCTCTGATACTCGTGTGTGGACCGGTTGGTGATGCCAAGGGAGAAACGTGTCTGATGTGGCGGTGGTGATCCTGATAGCAACGGCAACAGCTCCTGCGATTGCTTGACGGCCGGTTTGGCAGCTGTGGGGTTGCGCCGGTGGATAGGGCCTTGAACCAACGTCACGATTTTGATTTTGATTCCAGGGTTCCATCGATTTCCCTCTCGAAATCAGATTCTTTTATGATTCTTCGAGTAGGAGGGAAGTGGTTCGAATCAGCGGGACATCAAGTAGGACTCTTTTAACCTCGCGCGGCATGCTGTCCGATATTGATGGACATAATCCCCGATTCTTTGGGAGACGTCGATGGATGCTGCGCGACGCAAGGGTGCGTCGACTTCAGCAGCCGACTCGCACACCCAGCGGCTTGTCCAAAGCCGGAAAGTTCTCTCGTGCAGTCAGTAAGAAAAGAGCCTCTTTCTGACCGTAGATTCTGCTTTCGATTGTGTAAAATAATATTCTAAATCACGTTTTTCATTAGAATCACCATCACAGGCATTTCGTCTGATTCTAGTTATTTCCACCGATAGGACGTTACCCAGATTGTGGGAACGATGCCGCATAGGTAAAAATCACCTACAAAACAGAAGGAATCGGTGGGTCTCATTTGATTCCTGGTTTTCTTCGCCACTCCATTTGGCGAATTCGGCAGCGGTTGCGGGCTCTCGCGGATGATTTCGTCAAGCCACGTCCCGCCCCCGACACAGAATCAAAATCGAAATCATGACGTCGGTTCAAGGCCTAAATCGGGTGTGGTCTAGCGGGTGTCACTTCGACCGGATGGTGCCGGAAGTTGGTGCGACTGTGCGCCTGCCTCCTCTGTTCGAGTGAACACAGGTCAGAGGGTGGGAAGACATGTGTCGTGTTCCACAGCTTTTTGGCGTTACGTCATACCCCCCATGCAACCTGTTGCATGACCAAGAATCTGCGCTGACGTCAGACGATCCGTAAACAAGGACATCTGAGACAGCAATTCCATATGCAGTTAGCATTTTTGTTCAACGACCGCCGAACGCATGTTTTGCAGGACATTTTCCTCCACATCTGTCCGAAGGACAGGCCCTCGCTGAGGGCAATCATCCTCGCAAAAACAACTCCCTGTCAAGAAAAACGGTGAGGAATGGACTTTCTTCATGTAGCAACCGATTGCTTATGGGAAACCAATGCAGGACATCAGAAGCAAAGACCACTAGACATGCAACCTTACCAAGCAAGGAAATGCAAGGTTGAGCATCATTCTTTTCCAATGCACGAAACATGCTTGAACCAAACATCAGCTAATCGCTTCATAACCAAGATGCATGCTTGAGTCCAAAAATTCCAGAAGATTTTATTTAATTTTCTATCTAACTCCATCCACTTTGTAACAAAACATGACACTTTTCCAACAAAAAGTAACACAACATTGGCTAAAAAAGATAAAAAAAATCGACCATTTACATTGTTGTCAAACCATTGGCATGAAATAACTTGATACTAATCTTTACAAGTACTTTGTGTCTACTCAGTAAAAAAAATATCAATAAGTCTTTCAAGAATTGGAAACACATTACTAAATTGTTGTCCATTTGAGGGTTATCAATGGCTACCAAGGAATCCGCAAAATTGTGGATGAATCTACTTGAATTCTAATGAAAATTCTGGTCAAGCACTCACCTTTCCATGGTCTCCCATGGATGGAACCTCGGATGCCGAATACGCCGGCGCCAAATCGGAGCCAAGCGGAGCGGATCAAACAGTCACCAAGGAAACAGCTCCAGGAAGGGAGCCCAGTGGGAGGGATCTCCAACCTAGACCATCTTAAAAACCGAAAAAGGAAAAAAATGGTCTCCCAAGACGAGATTCATGGAATACCCAGCGTCGCCATAACAAATCTTCATACCTTGTCATTGATAGCCCTCTACCATGCTATGTAAAACCACACAGGCTTAGACATAAAAGATATATTTAGGGATTGTTGTCTATTCTACTTGATATCAACTAAACTTGAATCACCCAATTGAAATCAAAATCTATGGAACCCTTTATGGTGTTGTTTCTAAACCAATACCTCATGCACGTGCTATCCAACAACAAAGACCATGTGACAACCTTGGAGGTGGCTTACTCATATCTAGTTTTGTGATGATACTTTGCATAATGTCGCTAGTGGACTGCCTTCAGTCACCATCATGATGTTTTCATCCAAAGAATTGGGCTAAGTCACAACGTAGTTTTGATACATAGCATCAGCCATCAACCTAAAGCATTAAGTGATCACCATTAGCAAATTGTGGTGTTTCATCATTATTTTAACAATACAATGAAAGGTTTAGAAGAAGAAATTGAATAGAATGAGAGTTGCTAAAGGTACCAAACCATTCATCAAAATCCAAACAAAATAAAGGATAGTATAAGGTGTATTCCTCAATAATGCTAGTTGTTTTCCATCATTGTGCAACTTCTTAGCTCAAGAAAGAAACACAACATACAATGGGGAAGGTGGAAAATGGAAAGTGATGAAGAACAAATTCAAGGTCATTATCCAAGGACACCAATTAACCTTAAATTTGCCTCAATAAGAAGAAAACAGTCTGATAATGAAGACATGGAATTATAAAAAAACGGTTAATTGTCTGCGTGCCATTGTAGCCCTTTTGGGTAAAACGTAACTCTAATTCATTTGCACCGACAAAAATCTTACAATATGTCGTTGTCGTGTAATCAATGTGTAGTTTTCATTTTGAATTCATAAATCCTATACAACCCCACTCTAACGACACAAGAAAGGGACTTAAGATTGGAGACAAGGGTTTTTTGGTAAGCTCGTGTACGATTGATGGAGGAAGACAAATCTCATGGAGCATGAACGATATGTTTGTCAGTTGAATCAATGAAAAGGTTAAGGGTTTTACAACGCCCAACTCAATGACCTAAAGAAAGTGCATGAGGGGGAGGGTGATGATGCGTCGTGTTGGTGAGATGTCATATTCTGTCCTTTAGGTGACCTTCTCTAGTCATCTGTTTATGATGAGAAGGAATTGAGAAATCAAGGATGTTGAAGCCTAAGATAAGTAGACTTACTTCATAAATTATGTGTGATTATTAAAAGTTATTAATCATTGAACATCTTCATGGAAAATTGTAACGTGATGTGCTCTCCCACCCTAAAGTGATCAATTTTCCATACATGATAAAGACATCTTGTTGCCATTATTCAGGAATGTGTATAAGCTCTTTCATAAATAAAGGAAATCACACTATACCTCTTAATAATTATGAGTACCCATCCCTTGTACTTTACACAATTTTAAGGTAATAGTGATACATCTTTAAGAAAACAAAAGGGATTATAGCAATCATTTCCTTGAAAGGTGAAGGGTCAATATAATCTAAAGGGTCACTGGAAACTCAAATGATAGAAGTAGATAATGGGTCATTAGAGGTTGAAGATTTGTTAGAAGTTGAAGAATCACTCGCTAGCTTAGAGGTGGCCAGTGACAAGTAACCTACCACTTCTAAAGATATGAACTAGGGGACTTGGAGAAAAAATCTCGAATTCTTTCAAAACTATAAGGAGAGGAATAAAGTAGATTCTAGTCCCTCAAACTAGAATCCCTTAACAGCCTCCCTTTGTTCAAGATAATGTGATAGGTTAGAGCCAAAAGAAATCCATGCATTTTACTTTGATTGGGAAATTTCACAATATTGTGGTACGTGGTGGAGTTATTAAATGTATTGAAAGATGAAGAAGTCTAAAACCGTTTAATTAGACAACTTGAAGGACTTTTCTACTCTTTAAACCTCCACTAGATGTGGTGTTAGTGTTGTGAGGATCCTTTTAGAGATGAGACATTTTGCTTGCAAATGACGGTGTTTGTGCAATTTGTGCATCATAGGAAACCATGATTTTGGCACCAGAATGGTCAGCAACAGTTGATAACATCATTCAAAATTACACTGGAGCGATTCAGAAGATTCTGCGTGGGTGGCCATTCCCCCCAAACATGACTGGACTTTGTACAGCAAGTGAGGGGGTTACACAACATGGAGTTGTGCTAAGAGTAGCATAGCCTTGAAAATTTCCTCAATGTGTGATTATGTTATTTGGCCACTTCATTCTGTTACAGATTGTGAGGTTTGATTTTAACTATTTAACACTTTTAGAGGTGACGATTATTGTGCCAAGATTTCTATTCAAGCTGGCGTAGTCAGTTTAAGAATCAGAGGAGCCTGCAAGAAGTTAAGGAATTTTCTCTCAAAATTTCCCAGGTTCAACGGCTGAGATTTTCTATGCTTGTACAGGCCATGTTTATTTGTGGAATCTAGGTCCATGGGGTAAATGGACCCTAGAGTTGTAAAATACCATGTGTTGCATGCAGAACAGGGTTGTGCATGCATGCTAACCCAGACAAGTCAGTACTTGTGTAGTGCGACTACGCACTGCTGGGTTCTAGGCTAGGTCCACTCACAGTGGGGCTACATGTGACTAGGTAGTGTGGAACACCGTGCAACGACTGCTACATCAGCGTGACTCAACAGTAGCATGCAAGGCCCAGCGTGGGGATCGCTTTGCATCAATGCATGCATGCATGACACAGCACTATATCATAGCATGCATGCACGAGTCATTAGCCACATGCAAAGCCAGAAACCGGGACCGCTCTACATCACCACGGCCATGCATGACTCAGTAGGAGAAGCTACTACAGGGTCTACTTCCTACAAGAAGATTCTGAGGCTTGGGATCTTCCCAGCTACAGCCAAAAACTCCCATCAACCTGGACAGCTGTCAACTTGCCAACACCCTCCCATAAAAGGGGGCTAGCTTTGTAGTCTTCAATCAACAACTCAGTCATCACAAAGCTTTCTGCCTGCAGTCAACCACAACAGCCTCCACCAGATCAAAACATCACCTAAGGCCAAAAAACTACAGACACTCTTCTCAAGACCCTAGTAAGCCTGTCAGCAGTCTGCCTGCCTGGGCACGAGGACTCCCCTGACTACCTGAAGGCCTGAATACCTAGAACAAGTGGTCAGACTACGCCCAAGACTCAAGCTACTTTACTAGAGTTGTCTTGCTAGGCGTTCCCAACCTATGGGCCAGGAATTGTGTCTACGCATGAGAGTACAAAGTCAGTCTCTAGTTGAGATGTGTTCGTTGTATTGTTTCTAGCACTATAGTTCTGATCAACTACAGTCATTCAGTCCTAGCATTCTCCCAGTTCCAGCTTTTTACTATATTTGTAGTTGCTCTCCAAGCACAGCGTTCCCAGCAGCAAGGAACCTAACCCTTGTTACACCTCACAAACAACAACATGGCATTAGAGTAAGGTTAATGTTGACAGCATCTACATTATGAGTCATAGCTAGGTGTGCTGAGGAGGAGGTGTGGAATCCAGTCGCTTACGCCAGCGGGCAACTGACGTCTTGAATCTCCCAAGGTGGGATCCAGCTTACAAATGTCAGATGCAATGTGGATTACGTGAGCAACATGGAGATGAAGAATTCAGCTGCGGATTCCCCACATCTTCATGAAAATTCTGTCCTGCATGGTTTGCGCATGGGACAAGATTAGGGTCGTCATGTGGTAAAGCAGGCAGAACGTAAGGCGGAAGATACTCAACGCTTAGCAGTTGAAGCAAAGTGCATGGCAGCTATGAGTTAGGCTCTTGAGCAAGAGACCATAGAATTGAGGCAGCAACTAGGTGCACAAGAGCTACACCGGGAGCAGGAGCAGCTCACACGTGATGCTTAGATGGCTCAACTTCAGCAGCATATTGCATGGCTACAACAACAGATGGCATGGATACCGTAGCAGAACCAGCTACAATAACAACAACTATAAATGCAACAACAGTAAAAGCAGCAGAAGTAACATAAGTTTAATCGTGCTAAGCAAGCTTCACAAGCATCATCACCACATCTACCATAGCTTAATTCTCCAACATTCATGCAGCAGCCTGTCATTCCTTCGGAGGTGCCACCAGTAGCATCAGCACAAGTAAGAATGCAACAGCAGTTTCCTCAAGCATAAACGTCTCAGACATACATGGGGCAACCACGGCCAACAGTGTAGCTTGTGTTTCAGGCGCAACCGACAACAGTAAACGTGCAGCATTGTCACATAACTAACTCAATATCTCCAATAGAAGGAGTTCAATACTAGGAGTAACAGGACATTCTGCCAGCAGCAACGGCCTTTCTGCATCTACATAAGATCAAGATCAACCAGTTCAATGGCAAGAATTTCCCATGTAGGCCCACAAGTTCAAGCAAATGGCCCAAACATAGAGCATCTATAAGTTCTACACGGGATGTTATGTTCCTCCTTCCCAAGGATCTCCACCACACATTGTGTCGTAGTTCAACTACTTCACGCAAGCTGCATACATAGTTCTTGACAACCAGCTAAGTCCTCGCATTCAGTAATTCATTTGCATGTATGAGGGAACACCTGAGCTAGCCAAACCTGCATGGTCCTATCTGCTACGGACCTACATGTGAAGCGACTCCACTTTCAAGTCTTATCTCCTAACAAAGCTCTCCTACATCAGCCCAAGAAGCTTCAGTGACATTGAGAGCTACATCAACAAGGCAAAATCGATCCGAAACCAACTTGCCATCACAGACGCACCCATCTCTAAGCCAATCTTCGTGACTTTCCTACTCAACGCCCTCAGAGAAGACTGGGATGGCGTGAAGAAAGTTCTCAAATTCAAGCGTGAAGTAGAACTGATAGAGGCATAGGTCTTCAAGATGTTATTCACAACAAAGAGAGATCGCCAACTTACAAGCAAAAAAACACACATTTACAACAATGTAGCTTACCAGAAAGAAGGAGAGCAGGGCGCGTCTCACTCCCTGTTGAACAGCCATATAGTGATGAAGTTGGAATAATCCCATGAGTCGACGCACTCCCTCCAAAAGGTCATTGCACGTAGTGCCATACACCAGCTGACAGGATCACGTCATAATATCATATGCCATTATTGCAAGAAGAAAGGGCATGTGAAGAATGACTACTTTCACAGTTTGTGCGATGAGGAGAAAAGGACGATGTAGAGGAACGACAAGGGGAAGAAGCAAGGGGGAAAAAAGAAGGAGAGTGGAGGAGAAAAGAGTAAAAAGGATAGTGAAGAGTCCGAAAAAAAGGCCAAGGAGGAAGGCAAAGGCCAGTACTTTGACTACACTCAATCTCTATTCCAACTGTCAATGAGTCATAACGACAGGCTAGTTCACTCGCCATGTGATTAGTACCTATATAGAGGGTGTTCCTCACACATTGCGTACAACAAATCCTGCCTCCACAACTAGAAGCCTTCAAACTGTTTTTGTGTGAAAATCGCCAACAACAAGCAAGTGCACGTTCTTGGCAAGGGCATGATGACCGTGACAAGGTATGATGGAGTACAAGTCAAGTTTGGCAACATTCTCTACATATCTGACATTGTCTTTAACCTCCTCTCCCTCGGCAAACTCATGAAGAGAGGAGTTTGTGTCATCAGTTACAGCAAGCATGCCACATTCAAATGCCATGAAGGAAAAACCTTTGCAGAAGGTCAGCTCCTTCCTCATGGCAAGATTGAGCAAGAATTTAGTGCAACAGCTCAAGATGAGACGGATTCCCCAATTGCACCAGTAAGTCTACACCAACGTGTAGGTGCAAATGGTGTAGTGTGGCAAAAGAGGCTTGGCCACATCAATAAATAGTTGGTGCAATCCATGGTGAAGAAGGGCCATGTCAACGGCCTCGACATCAAGAAAAGTGGCCAAGGCAGAACTGAACCTTGTAAGGTTGTGTTTGTGCCAAGTTACCACGACAAATGTTCCCTCCTACAAGCAAGTGCAACATCATCCAAAAGCAAAAATTGGTTCACACTAACATCTGCAGATCGCTCCCCTCAGCAATGGTCTACAGTGGACACCGTTACATCCTCATCTTTTTGAATGATGCGACACGTTTTTGTTGGAACTACCCTCTTCAAACCAGAGATGAAGCTCAAACCTACTTCTTCAAATGGTTGGCAATGGCGGAGAGGCAAAGCAACAAGAAGATACAAATCCTACGCTCTGACAATACTACAACTAGACAAGCACAGTATTCATGTTGCAGCTTGAGGACATGGGAATTGTGTTGTGGTTCTTTACACCATATACCGCATAGCAGAATGGTGTTGTAGAAAGGAAAAAATGCACTGTTCAAGCGACATTCAAATTCATGCTCTTAGGATCGCGGCAACAAAACTCTTGGTGGTCGTATGCTTTGAGGTAAGCAGTTTGGGTGCAGAATCGTGTATCCCACACGGCCTTACCAGACATGTCTCCATTTCAAGCATGGCACAACCGCAAGTCGGACATCGCCATACTTTGGAAATTTGACTGCATGGCGCTTCTCCACATCCCAAAGAAACATCGTAGAAAGCTTGCAAAAAAAGCAGCTTGGGGCATCTTTATCGGACAAAGCCCCGACATGAAAGGTTTGGAGTTCTACGACATCGACACCCAACGTATCGTCAACAATCGTGATGTTGTTTTGTTCAAGCATAAAACACGTCAATGGTGAGAAGCCAAGCGCTCAACCACACCAAACCTCCTTGAGTCATTCCACAACTCATTTGTGGAGTCAATCCAAGACAAAGCAGTAGACTGTGATCCACTCACCACGACAAATCTGGATCAGGCGTATAGAGAGAAGGTTTGCACGAGTGTGCCCCTCGCGGTTGACCACAAAGAACGCATCGCCATTGATCAAGAGACAGCAGTAGTAAGCCATGGAAAACTCCATCTCGTGGCGATGAAAAATGGTGCGGAAGAGACGCACCTAAAGAAGAACGACGGGAAATTCAAACACCGGCATTTCGCGCTTCTTCTATAGTAGCAGATGGAAGAACAACACAAGGAGGATGAATCAGTATGCAACATGGTTATTACAACACGCATGTTTTATGTTACGAATGATGAAGTGCATGCTGAATTCAGAACAACGCATTTGACGACTCTTGTTTCAAAGATCTCAATTTCACTATCGCCCGAGCCAAAGTCACTCAAGGAAGCACTGACGGGTGAGTTTGCAACAGAATGGAAAGTAGTGCTAGATGGAAAATACATCACCTCATTGTGTAGGAAACTTGGGAGCTAACAGAGCTCCCATCAGGCTCAAGGCCAATTGGTGTAAAGTGGGTCTTCAAGGTGAAGACAAAGGCAGGTGACACCATCGACAAATTCAAAGTGCCTCTAGTCATAAAGAAATTCTTGCATGTGGAAGGTAAAAACTTCTTTGAACCTTACGCACTAGTCAGCCGGTTTACCACAACGTGCATTATGCTCGCCATTGCAGTAGTCAAAGACTACAAGGTGGAGAAGCTTGACGTCAAGAACGCCTTTTTTCATGGAGAAAAGGACACAACAATCGACATGAAGCAGCGAGAAGGGCATAATAGCAGTAGCAAAAGAGTGTGCAAGCTTGTCAAGAGTTGCTGTAGATGAAAGTAGATTACTCTTCTGTGGTACCGCAAGCCAAAATCTCCTTGAGTCTTTGAACTTCCATCCATTAGCCTATGGCCTCTGCTTGATCTTACATCATATCGTTGAGGAAAGGCATCCACACTGCTACGTTCCTGTCTACGTGGACAAAATCCTGATCATCGGCCCATCGCCAGACTTCATCCATGCAACAGCTTGTGCAAAGGCATAAGAGTTCAATCTGACCTTGATGTCGAGCTTTAAGTACTACCTTGGCATGAAAATCAAACGCAACCGCTCCAAACGCACACTCAAGATGCCTTAACAGTCTTACGCGGCCGAATTCTTTGAACAATTCGACGTTCCGATCATCATGTTTCAACACCCCTAATTTAGTAGTTTTTGATCCATCAAGGGCCAAGAGGGAGAAGTGAGACTGACTATCAAAGGAGAGTCGATTCTCTTATGCACGTTGCAAGCTGCACTCAACCAGACTTGCAGTTTGTGGTGAGCAACTTGGCCCATGGGAATGAGACTTACTATGAAAGGGCATGCAAGAGCAAGGCCATGCCCTTGGGTTCTTTCGGATTACCTCACACACAGGGTTGGTCTTCCGCTCATCAAGAAGCTTGGAGGAGAGCTAATACGTGGATGTAGATTTTGGCGATACGAAAGAAGACCGTTGAAGCACCACAGTCTTCGTTTGTCTCATGACCAGACGGTGGTCTCGTGGGTGAGCAAGGTGGAAGAAAACATCATCATACTCAGCTTAGCTGAAGCTAAGTATGTCGCGGCAACATCGGCAGCTCAGGAGGTTACCTACCTCAAGAACCTCCTTCACAACATCGGCTTCCCATTGACAAAAAATCAGTTATCCACTTTGCAATCTCGACAAAATTTCAGGGGCAGACAAAGCACTTTGACTTTCGCGGCCACTAGATTCACTCAAAGGTGATCGACCACACGATTGTCCTTGCGCACGTCCCCGAAATAGCGCCACAAGAAAAAAATCACAAAACATGTCCCCAAGGACAGTTTTTACCAGTGCATGAAGCAATGTGAACTTTTGCATCATGCCCCATCATAGTATCCCCTGAGTAAGGGCAACCTGAGAGACATGCGACAATTGAATACGCATGCCAACCCCATTGAAAATCCCTCCACACAGAAAAATAAAGGTTCATGCGTCATGGTGCACGATACAATTCATGTTGAGCATGGAGGAGAGATCCACAACCGTCAATAAAATTTACTTATAGCACAAAATTCCCAAGCAACCATTCTAATCCGTCACTCTCAGTGTCAGCATCACATCCAAAACATTTACATCTGTCTCCCCTTAGCAGAATGCTATAAAGAATCATTTTTACTCCAAGGAAATCAGTAGCTTCAACCACCCACTTCAGTCCCCTATTCTATAAAGAGACCTACTTCACTCTCCTACCTTTCTGGAAAATAATTCTTCCGAGGACCTAGCTCTGTCCTCAAAGAAAAGCAAAAATGCGAAGCATGGGTCGGGAGAACAGAGCGAAAAAAGGGGTCGCAAGAGGGTTTTTTTGCAAAAAGGGAGTGCGAGTGGAGGAGTGAGTGCAATAGGCAATCAAAGCAAGACTTTGCAACATAGTGGATGCGGCGAAATCAACAGGGGGCAAGCTCTAAGAGGGGCACGTGCGGAAACAGGCGGCAAGCCTATCGCAATAGTAGGCTTGGTAGCAAAGATGCCTACCGTTGCGGCAGGTAGCAAGAGTGAGCAAGTGAGCGAGCAAGCGAGCGAGCTCGCAAAAAGGGGAGCGAGTTTGCTCACCTGCTTGCTCGCGAATCAAGTGGCGAGCGATCTCACCCCTCCTAAGCAAGCTCGCGAGTCCTCCTCCTCTACTAGACAAAACCTAGCAAGAGAGCTCAGAAAATGATGGAGCTGCCGACAAGAAAAAGACTGACGACGAGAGGAGAGGGTCGAAGCTCACTCAAAAAGAAACTTAGTAGCAGTGGTGACGACTCCACGCATGCAACAATCAACCAGCGCGACGTCAAATTTAGCTGTGATAGCCAAGATCACGCAGTTTCTCAGTGAAGCTATGGAGCGTCAACTTCTCATGCATGAGGGAAAAAATGGCGTCAACAACACTGCAACTGCCATATATACTTTCACAATAACCCCTGGAAGAGTGCAGGAGAGGAGAATGTTTTTTCTTCTCTTTCGGCGACTTCTCCACCCACCAGAAACCACAAGAGAAGCTTCCAAGCGAAGGGCAAGTCAAGTAGAGCGACCCCCCATGTAGCAGCATGCACCAACAACGCCCCTAAGCATTTTCATGCAACAAATTTCACCAAAATTCAAACAAGTCCACTTGAGACGGCACCATACATATTGTTTTATGGCAAAAAAAGAAGGAAAAGCAAGCAGCAACCTCCCAAACCCTGAAACTACCCACAAGGAACCCGAGACATTGCAGTTAAGGACAACTCAAGCCTTAGAGCAAGGAAAAGCCTCTTCTAACATCAAAACCCTCTGGGAGACACCTGACATCACCAATTTCTTCACCAAAAAATAGTACAACTTTTTGATGCACCAATCAAGGGGGAGTGTTAGAGGTGATGATTATTCTGCCTATTTTTCTAGTCAAGCTGGAGTAGTCTGTTTTGGAATTGCATGAGCCTCGAAGTAGTTGGGTAACTTTCTTTCCAAAATTCTCGTGTTCAATGGCAGAAACTTTCTCCATTTCTACAAGCCAAATTCATTTCAAACATCTAGGTCCATGGGGGGAATGGACCCTAGAGCTGTAAAAAATTGTGTGATGCATGCATAGTAGGGTTGTACATGCCTGCTCACCCAGACTAGTCAATAGTTGTGCAATTTGACTACGCACCACTACGTTCTCACCAAGGTCTTATCAGGGTGGGGCTACACTTGACCAAGTATTGTGGACTGCCTAGCATAGCTTGTTGCATTAGCAGGACTCAGCAGCAGCATGCAAGGCTCAGAGTGGGCACCGCTCTACATCACACATGCATGCACGACACAGCACTACATCACAACATGCGTGCATGAGTCATAAGCCACATGCAAAGCTAGAAGCGAGGACCGATCTACATGAGCATAGCCATGCACGACTTAGTAGCAAGGGCTACTGGAGGGGCTACTACCTATGGGAAGATTCTCAAGCTAGGAATCTTGCCACTTGCAGCCAAAAGCTTCCATCACCCTGGACAAGTGTCAACTTGCCAGTAGCCTGCTACAAAAGGTGGTCTGCCTCGCTGTCTTCATTCAACAACTCAGTCATCACCAAGCTTTTTGCCTGCACTCTACCACAATAGCCTCCGAGCCTAGGCAGAAGGACACCCCTAACTACCTTAAGGCCTAACCACCTAGAAGAGGTGGCTAGACTATGTCCAAGAGTCAAGCAACTTTGCTAAGCTGTCTTACTAGGTGTTACCCACCTGTGGGCCACGAGCTATGTCTAGAAGTGAGAGTCCAGAGTTTGTCTCTAGTAAAGCTGTGTTTGCTGTACTGTCTCTTGTATAATAGTTGTGATCAACTACAGTCATTCAGTCCTAGCATCCTCCTAGTTCCAGCTTTCTACTCTACTTGTAGTTGCTCTCCAACCACAACGGTCCCATCCGCAAGGAACCTAGCCTTGGCTACACCCCATAAAACATCAACAAATACATGTGCTCCTTGAATAAGGTGATGATTTCCTTCTAAGTACATTTTTCAACATTGTTTCAACATATAATGTGTGCTTTACCAAGACTTCTTCTCTAAATTTTGAGATCAACTCACGGAGGCCTTTGATGAACGTGTTGCGCCTAACAGATTTATGGGTTCAAAATTAATTTTGGATTCATCAACAAATACCATAAGTACTTCTTTCTTAATGTGGATTCATAGCAAATCTATAGATGTTGATGTGGACGAAATGTAAATTCTCTAAGATGTAGGTTTTTCTTATTAGCAGAAAGGATTAATGTGTGAGCTATGAATATACACAAGGCTTAAAAGGATTTACTTGGCCATCTTTGACAATGATGATATCATTGACGACGTCCTCATAAAGCAGTTCTTGAATTTTTTGGAATTAATTATGACCAATTCAAATATGCAAGCATTATAGTGTTCTTGACTTTTGAACAAACAAGGTGACAAACACTAGAACTCAATAATGTACAACATGAGAGTGAAATAGTGCTTGATAATGTCTTTTCTCAATAGCTATTCTCTAGTGATTTTATCCTCTATAGTTGTGATGACCTAAGGCTGAATGTCTTTTGTAGTGAAGCGTAATCATTATATCATCAGCTTTCTCAAAACATGAGGATCGATGATATGCAAGGTACGTCAAGGATATTGCTTGTAGTGATGTGGTAGTTCTAGTGAGCGTGAGCCTTAAGGTAACAGATATCGTTGATGTATAGTTCTATCATGTTTTTGACAATGAAATTGATTTTTTTTAGTATTTTTTGAGGTTGTGCAGAGTGTTCACATCATACTTGATGTGCTTCTTGATGTCATTGTTTAGGTAGAAGATGTTTAGATGCTACAAATATTTGCAGTTTTTCTAAAGTAAAGGCGTTTTCATAACAGTAGAAGTTGATCTTAGTTGGGGTTGTCTAACTCCTTCTTATAAACGTTTCTCCTCTTGCTTGAACTTCAAAAATTTGTTGTTCTCAAGCAGGTCCTCCTTGTTTTTTTCTGGCCATGACATTTTAAAACTTCTCTTTCTTATTGATGTTAAATGTGTACCAATCCTTCCACATGTGCCTTTATTTAATGCAATAAATTCATGTGATTATAAGACGTTGTCCATAGAGTAAAAGAGCTCAATGGAGGTCAAAGAGATTCCATTTTTTCACTAGATTGTTGACAAGGATACTCTCGCCTGACTTGATACTTTAGGCAACATATCTGAGGCTGAGTATGATTAGTCATTCAGTTGGAAGGATATCTTGGAGCCAAAATGAGCAAGATGAAGACGGTTTTGCTTGTGGTGTTTTTCAAGCTGCTTGTCACATCTTTCTGGGAGTAATATCACATTAATGAAACATTCCTTTGGGTTATGAGCTTGATCATATGTCAAAATATTCTTCATAGTCCTGCACTTGTTGCAAACACTATTGTTTTTCAAGAAATAGAGGGCTTTTGGAAATTTTGAGGTTGTGACAACAAGTTGGTCATGAATGTTCTTTAATCTATGCATGTATATTTGACATGGACGTTGATTTGGCTCGTGCGGATGTGAGTTTTTTTTCAATGAGTAACATTTCTAGGTTAAGTCCACTCCCTTCATCAATTAGGAAAATGACAAGGCCTTCTTCCCATGGATCGTGTCCTTTAGCATAATGGTATGAATTATCCTCTTTCATTTTTCCATTCAAATGTATAATCAACCTCCTCTTAGAAAACATTTTATATGCTATGATGATGAATGTTTCTAGGCTCTCTTCACCTATATTGACTTGCAATTTTTCAAGTGACCTCAGACAGAGTCAGCATGTTTGGTGGTGTCTTTATACATGAAGTAAGCATGCTGAATGTATGGTACTAAACGATTTAGGAGGATCGATTATTTGGTCAAAGTTTAATAGTTCAATTGCACTACCAAATGAAGAATTACAAATTGGGTGGACGGGTTGTTGCTTCAAAGTTGAATGCTAGTGGGAGACATTTCCATCCTTAGACGTCTCTATGCTAATATTATCTATGTGAAGAATGCAATAAATGGCTGCTACGTTGACCAAGCTAAGGGGTAGGGAGTTCGAGGTAGGGGTGGAGTCCTTTCAAAGGTGTAGACGGGTTTGTAGCTATAAAGTGAGCTAATTTAAGATGAGCTATTAGGGGTGGAATATGATTTTTTGTGCTAATACTTCAATACAACATTGCATCAGGTCATTGATTTAGGTTTGAACTTATATTCCTAGCTAATAAATCACTTCTTATGCATGCTTCCTCGTTAAACTTAGGTTCTCTTCTACTTGTGAACAATGAGGACTCTTATGCTATCTCCTGTTTATTTCATTTATCTGATAATTGAACTTGTTTTGAAGCCGAGTGTTATGAGTTTTAAACTTAAAGCGCAGTAGTTCCATGTACTTTGCATACTATATGCGACGCATGGAAAACTCCGCCTATAATTCATTCTTGACCATGTTGCATTCCTTGCATGGATGCATGGTTTGTAGAGATTCAAAGTCCTCCAAGATTTTCTCTTTTTTTCTGTTTATTGGTCGTACACCGTCCTCTTTATCTGATGCCATGTGAAGAAAGTTGAAACATTCATGGGCAGAAGCACACTTGGATTCAAGTTTTAACAAACACAGTCAGTTGATACATATAGACATGAAGGATGTATACATCACTCATGGGATATTATGTACAAAGATCCCACTACAAAAATTCTAGAAACCAAATGCATAGTAGTAATAGTTTTTGTAGTTGTACAAGTTGTGAAGGGCACCAAGTGCTTGAGATAGGCATGGATGTAGTTGAACCATAAGGTGATCGCCCTTGATGCCTTCTCAAGGAGGAAGCTGAGTGATACCCATTATGTAAACTATACAAAGTCAATGTGCTAAACGCAAAACTAGGGGAGTGGGATGGATGAGTTTGTATTTTGAGTGAGTTTGGGGTGGCTAATGGTTGATTTCTTGTTTTGAGAAATGAATGCATGATAGACTAATTAGATTTGAAACCTTGAAATAGGTTTGAATTACCTCCTCATGTTCTCACCTTTAGGGAGTTGCATACGATTACACAACTACCTAGTTTTTTGCACAACCGCCGAAGCTATATGAAGAATCAAATGATACTGGTAGGGTTACTTGGAAGGTGAATGGTCATTAGACGATGAAGGGTCACAAGAAACTGTTAAGGCACTAGCAACTAAAGATTCATTGGAGGATGGAGATGCACTAGAACTTTAAGGGTCACTAGCCAGTGGAGAGGTGGCCAATGAAAAGCAACTTCCCCCTTATGAAGATGTGAACCAAGTGACTTTGAGAAAAATCCCCAAGGATTTTGCGGCTTGAAGGAGAGGTTTTAATCACTACCCAACTATTGAAATTCGTATTTCTCAACCAATATAACATGTTGAAATAATTTAAACATTCTTAATTTATTAGAAGGATAAATAATTCTATCTAGGTATGTGAGAAATGAAATATTTCTCACATGATGAATCATATAGAACTTTTTGCTTAAGACACTTTGAATGAGTAATGTAATCATTCTAAATCAGCTCCCCAAATGATTGCCATAGTTAAGGACGAAATATGAGGTTATGCTTGATGTGAATTTGTTCCTTTCTTGTTAAGGGAAGATATACGAATTTGATGTCATTTCTTTCCTATTACCAAATAATTTTTGGAAAATGAAGCATTTCATTATGAGAAGCGCTGAGATTATAATGTCAAAAAAAATATTTCATCAAAAAATCACTGTATTTCTTGTAGAAGACCTAGATATATCCTGAAAGACATCATATCATTATCTTGCAATAGTTAAACTTCATTTTTTTATGGATCATTCTTAATCCATATATTTGTGAACGTGGTAGAGCAATCTTGTTTGGAACCATATGATAGTGCATTTTTAGAAAAGAAGTATGAGCTCATGTATTCACTTCATTGTGAAGAACAAAGACCTCAAATTGGATACTCTTAATTTGTCTTTGATCTTGCATTTCCACATAGTAGTAAGTTAGTTATGAAATTCTCCATGCTTGCATGTTACTCAAACTTTTACCAAGACTTTGTTTCTTTATCAAAGTACGTGCTTTGATGACATTTGTGTAATGATAGATATGTGAGTGTCTTTGATGCCCAAACTCAAATTCTTAATCAAAGAATTTTTTCATGTCGTCATTCATACTGTTGTGGTGGTATCGCGTCTGCATGCAGGAATGTAATGGTGATACCTTGATGCGCATGTTCAACTCTTCACAAATGAACCTCCAACTCTTGATGCAATTTCGCACGTTTGATCCATATGACAAAAATCTAGTTGTTGAATCACATTTATGAGGAAAATATGATATTTTTTTCCTCCATGGATATGAGCATCAATTAGCGACAATGTGTGGATAAAAATTATAATCATCTATGATGTGGGAATCCCATGCGAGCGTTGA
Source organism: Penium margaritaceum (assembly GCA_023375785.1). Lineage (NCBI taxonomy): Eukaryota > Viridiplantae > Streptophyta > Zygnematophyceae > Desmidiales > Peniaceae > Penium > Penium margaritaceum. The sequence continues at coordinate 43,543 of SZWC01007931.1, forward strand.
AGAGCATTATGGGAAATTCATTGTTCAGCTTGTTGATCGAATTTGGTCTTGGTAAAATGTCACATATCATGGTCTGTCTATGTGTTGAATGTAGGCATAAGTTCACCATGACAACCATGATTTGATTTAGGACATTATGAAGTTGTGTGAATATATTCTGGAGAATACTTGAGTGCTTGTCTTGCATGATTACCACAACATTGTTTTTCCATTGTTTCATGAAGGTGAATAATGGTGTCAATTAATTCTTGTACAAAGAGGATGCCCTTAAGAACATAGGCACGTGCCCATTTGCGGGTGTTGTGCTCCACACCCAAGGGGTATGGTCATTACAACATCAACCTGCACAACTTTGACAAAGAACCTCCAACTATTGATGCAATTTCACACGTTTGCTCCATATGAAAGAAATCTATTTGTCGAGTCACATGTATGAGGAAAAGATGATGTTTGTTTCCTCCATTTGCATGAGTATGAATGATCAATAATGTGTGGATAAAGATGATAATCATCTATGATGTGGGAATTCCATGCGAGCGTTGAAGAGATTGATGGAAAATTCATTGTTTAGCTCATTGATCAACTTTGCTTTTGGTAGAATGTTACATATCATGGTCCGTCAATGTACTCAATGTAGGCATAAATTCACCATGACAAGCATGATTTCATTGAGATTATGAAGTTGTGTGAGTATGTTTTGGAGAATACTTGAGTGCTTGGCTTGTGTGATTACTTAAAAATTGTTTTCCCATTGATTCATGGTGGTGAATAGTGGTGTCGATTAGTTATTATACAAATAGGTTGCCCTTTAGAACATAGGCACGTGCCCATTTGCAAGTGCTTTGCTCCACACCCAAGTGGTATTGTCATGGCAACATCAACCTACACGTTGGTTGCTTGTTTATGGACACCTTGTGCTTATCCTGAGAGATGATGGGACTGTTACATTGCTCTTTCGAGATCATTTTCTTTCACAAGAACTTTAAGCAAAATTTGATGTACCTCAAATTTAAAAATCTAGCCACCATCGCAGTCTCACTATAATACAAATGAATATGGGGGTGATTGAATTTTCTAGGAACAGTTTATGTCTAGGTTTTTGTATGAGCGTCCCAATCCCATGCATTTGGTGTGATTCTTTGGTTTTTTTCACATTAGATGTTACCAGGACGTTGGGACTGATGCCACATCAGCAGAAGAAGGGGTTCAACAACTTGAAAGCGGAGGAAGGCTTAGATTCGAGCACTGATGCCTCGTATGGGTTTTGGCACAACCGCAACTCGCCACGCTCTGGTCGTCCAGCCAGCGGAAGGTAGAACGAAAATCAAAATCGAAATATCGGCCTTGAGATATGCCGATAACAACCAGCGATTCAAGAGGTAGGTACGGAACGAGGCGCAATATCGAACTAAGGGACGGCTCTGCACTACCTGGGAATGCTTGTCCTTGTAGGGCCTTTGGTCCTTGGCACACGTCCCAAACTCAGGCGAACGTGTTTCCGGGCGTGCGACCCCCCGTCATTTGTCGGTTCCACCAGCGATGACTGTAGTTCGTTCCCCCGTCAGCGAAGTCCAAAACCACGTCCGGAAACCGCGACCAAGTGTAGAAAAGGTACTTCTAACTATGGCGACTTAAGCAGCGTCACCAGTCGGAATAGGCTCATGGCCAAGTCCTCGGAGACGTGGATTGGAACTTTTACTAGAGAAATCCAACTCGGCAAACCCAGCGACTAATAGAATAAAAACTAAGGAGAGTTGAGCTTGCGAACCTGACGGTTTGCAATAAAGCTCTCGCCGCAAAGAATACCCTCTACGAACAGAAGAAAAGATCTCTGATCTGTCGTTCATCGGTCCGAAAACAACAGCATAAGCCACGCCAGGCCACCCTACAACTACGGTCCAAAAAAGCATTTCCAAAAACGACAAGACAAAGGCAATTTAGCGAGACACAGATCTCAATCTCAAGCAGAACCGATCGCAAACAAGATGAAAAGTACATTTGAATCAAAGTGATTGGTAAATATGTTATTATAAAGTGAAAAAAATTCAATGCAAAACAACTTTCATGAAAATTTTGAATCATCATGCATAGTTCGAATAGATTAGATTTTCCTTCAACATAGACACAAGGATGGAAGTCATCAAAGCAGTTTTCACTCGAAGAATATAAATGTATTATACCAAATTTTGCATGGAATATGAAATTAAAAATTGCAAATAATAGCAAACGAATACACAAAGAACGAGTTTGTTCTTGGATTTGTCTAAGTCGATTTCTCTCTCATTTTATTCAATAACATGAATATGAAATATTTTAACATGATTTCTTCATCTATCCTCACTAAGTACTAAAAGATGCAAAACATGTGGATTTCACCATTATTACATGGGTGAATCAAGTAAAAAAGATACATTCATTTCCTAAATAGTAATAGTAATCGCATGCTTATGATTAAAATAATGAAATGAATCCGTTAAAAAAATCGAATTGGTTCAAAGAATTTTGATTATATTTTAATATTTATAACCAAGATTACATATACATAAAAATTAATGTCTATTTTTTATAATACCTTAAGTCATGTATGTAAATATATATTTATCTAAATTATATTTATATCTTATGCTATACATGTAGATGTACACATGGATATAGATGTGGAAATAGCCATAGAAATACATATAGATATAGATAAATATCTAGCTATAGATATAGATATATATACAATAAACATAGATATTAGCATATATATGTAGATCTATTTATATATATAGATATATATAGATATAGATATAGATATAGATATCGATATAGATATAGATATAGATATAAATATAGATATAGATATAGATATAGATATAGATATAGATATAGATATAGATATAGATATATATATATAGATATAGAAATAGATATAGATATAGATATAGATATAGATGTAGATGTAGATGTAGGTAT
>SZWC01007931.1:50687-104005 GCA_023375785.1 Penium margaritaceum
ATATAGATATAGATATAGATATAGATATAGGTATAGATATAGATATAGATATAGATATAGACATAGATATAGATATAGATATAGATATAGATGTAGATAAAGATATAGATATAGATGTAGATATAGATATAGACATAGACATAGACATAGACATAGATATAGATATAGATATAGATATGGATATAGATATAGATATAGATATAGATATAGATATAGATATAGATATAGATATAGATATAGGTATAGATATAGATATAGATATAGATATAGATATAGACATAGACATAGATATAGATATAGATATAGATATAGATACAGATATGGATATAGATATAGATATAGATATAGATATAGATATAGATATAGATATAGATATAGATATAGATATAGATATAGTTATAGATATAGATATAGATATAGATATATATAGTTATAGATATAGATATAGATATAGATATATATATATGTGGATGTAGATGTAGATATAGATTTGGAAATGTATATAGAAAATTATCTTTTTTTTTCAATCCCAATGTTCTCAATTATGAATTTCATCATCTTGATTTCAACCTTTCCTCGATTCTATTTATTTTATTACAATTTCAACTGATTTCATGAATCAAATCCTGATTTTGTACTTTCATATTTACAAATAATTGTATTTAAACCCTGAATGATGGTTAAATTATTTATGAAAAGTTGTCATGCTTGAAATAACTACAAATTTTGTAGGTTTTTTTACTTATTATCAAGGATACCTTGGTTGGAAAATAATTCACACAATAGGTATTGAAAATCAAATATTGCATGTACCTTTTTCTCTTATTGCAATACATCTTGATGCTTGTTTTTTAATATGGTTGCTTCAAACTTCTATCTGTATTTCGCTAAATTGGGTGTCTAGTTGTTTTTTGAATGGTTTTTCTGGACCTCAGTTGTAAGGTCGCCTGGCGCTGCTCATCGAGATGCTTTCTGACACTTGAACGGCAGTTCATAGTTCTTTTCTTGTTTTCTTAGTGGGTATTCTTTGCGGCGAGAACTCTATTGCAAACTGTCAGGTTTGCAAGTTCAACTCCCCTTGTTTTTTATTCTATCGCTCGCTGGGTCTGCGGGGCTTGATTTCTTTAGCAAAAGCTTCAATACACGTCTCCGAGGACTTGGCCGTGAGCCCATTCCGAATGGTGACGCGGCTTAAGTCGCCATAGTTAGAAGAGGCGTTCCCACACTTGGTCGCAGTACTCTGACGCGGATTAGGACTTCGCTGTTACCCCGTACACAGGAGGGCAACGGGCACAGACGTTCAGCGGAGGAATCTCCACCAGCCAACCATGGCAATCGGCCGCGACAGAAGGCTGACGGTAGCCGGAGATACCGTTGCAACGGCAGTCCACAGCCGAGTCGCGAAGGGGAAGACTGCAAGTGAACTGTGATTATAAAGTCTCGTACTTTTTCCCTCTTGTCATGACCGACTGTGGCGTCGGAGCTACATCAGGAACGAGCAAGCCCGGGATTAAACCGGGCCCCCCACTACCCTATGTTATGGGGGAGCATAGACCAAGGGTTATTTCCACCATAAGGTGAATTCTTAGCTAAGGAGGAAGCGAACTTATCATCAACTATTATGAACTTTGCTTTAAATTTCTTTGGCTGTTACTAGGTGACGGTAGACGATACTAACCAGGTGTGCTTCTTGAAGAGAAGAAAGAGGAGAAATGATCTTATCTATGGGGGAGGAGCACGAATCGACCCGCCAAATGACATGGAGTAAGGAGGCTCGCAAGAAGAAATTGTTCGCTTAGGTTTCAGTGAGCCAATTAGGACGTCCGGGATTTTGAGCGGGATTTACGAAAAGAGGGAGGAGAAGAGGGTACAAATTCACCCACACAAGAGCGTGATTTGAATACGATGTAAGGAGCAATGTTCAATTGTTTCTTCTTTCCTCTATTATGGGCATGCACTAGTGCCATTTTCCTTAGATCTGGTGCGGCGGGCAACTGGGATGGAGCATAATACGATTTCTTATTAAACTTCTTCCACACACAACAACACATGGTCAGTTGTTTGGATCATGTACCCTTGTCTAGAGAGAGAGTGTGGAACAGTATGGGCGGAATGCCAAGAATGGTTGAGCACCATAGATGGGGTTCCGCGCACGCAAGCTAGTAGAACGACAGAAATAGCGAGTAGCAAGCGACAGAGCTGTTAGCGAGCAGGGGTCAAGGTGACGAGCGGGCTGAGAAGTTTCCTAGAACCTTCACAACCACTTGCTGCGACACTAGGCGTCAGCGCCAGGTCAGCGTGTGACAACAGTCACAAGTTCAAGACAAAACTGGAAGGGTCTGGGTTGGGACACGAACAGAGTGTCAGGAAACTCAAACTGAATACAATTGCAGAGAGAAACAACAAATGACAGGTCCAAGGCATAAATACCTGCCGCGGCGCACGGCGAGTGTCGCACGCGGCAGTCCAAGAGCTGTCCTAAAAACTGGCCCAAAACCATTATTTTGGCCGTAACTCTGCACACACATGTCAGAATGCTACGCCGTCTGAACCGAGACGTGCAGGATCAAAAGACGGACGCTACGACTGGTCACATGCATGCATCCATCATCAGACGGTGGACATACAATGCAAAAACATGCAAATAGGGCTCATGGCCAGTCCGCCGAAAAACGCCTGCAAGTTGTAGAGAAGACATCAAAGAGTCCCAGCAGCATGTGGGGCTCTGGAACGGTAGTCGGCAAGCTCGAAGCCGGTAGTCCGTCGCCAGTCGTCGCACCGGTGTCACCACGGCCCGCCTCAAGGATCTGCACGAGTATGGACACGGCCAAGTGGTCACAGTAAACTGTACAAGAACGTCACAAATCACAACACTCCCCCATGACCCGATGGTACGCATGTCCATACACGTGCAGCACTGGTACAAACACAATAGTGAGTGACACAAACAAATGAGGCANGGCCCGCCTCAAGGATCTGCACGAGTATGGACACGGCCAAGTGGTCACAGTAAACTGTACAAGAACGTCACAAATCACAACACTCCCCCATGACCCGATGGTACGCATGTCCATACACGTGCAGCACTGGTACAAACACAATAGTGAGTGACACAAACAAATGAGGCAGAGATGCACATCCCTCACTCAACCACCCTCAGGCATGGGGCGAAGCCCAACAGAACGAATGGCCACTAAGAACTTTCCGCGAGCTAATGCCTTCGTCAAGAAATCACCACGTTGCATGTCAGTGCCAACCCACATGACGGAGATCACGCGTCGCTCCACCAGGTCACGAACGAAGTGATGCTCAACCGTAATGTGCTTTCTGCGAGCATGAAAGACACCGGAGTTCTCCGCAATGGCGAGAGCACTCTCGTTGTCGCAACGCAGCACAATGGCGGGTACTGACTGCCCAAGCTCAAGAAACAAGCGCTGCAGCCATACTGCCTCAGCAGCCCCTGCGCCCAAAGCAACGTACTCTGCCTCCAATGAACTACGTGCGATGCACCCCTGCTTCCCGCTTCGCCAAGAGAGAGCAGTACCACCGAGCAGGAACACGTAGCCAGTACGACTACGCCCATCTGGGCTCCAAGCCCAGTCGCTGTCAGTGTAGCCGTCAAGGACCACCGAACACTGCCGACGAAAACATAGTCCAAGGTACGGTGTGGAGACCACGTACCGCACCACTCGCACAGCCGCGTGAAGGGCTCTCACACGTGGAGCATGCGAAAACTGAGCAAGGAGGTTGATGGCGAATGCGATATCAGGACGCGTTGTAGTAGCCAGGTACATCAGAGATCCGATGAGACGGAGGTACAAGGTCACGTCCACTGTCTCCCCCAGCTGTGTACGGTCATCCACCTTCAGGGAATCCTGTCCATCAGGTGTAAGAGGTGTGGAAGCGGACGGCACTGCATCAAGGAGATCGCTCAAACGCTCCCCCACGACTCGTGCGTATCGGGCCTGAAGTAACAACAGTGTCCGACGTCTACGATCTCGCACGACCTCCATACCAGGAAACACCGATGCAGGACCGAGGTCCTTCATCCTGTATGCAGTCTGCAGGACAGCCTTGGCCTCCTTCACGACCTCCAGGGATGGAGATGCAATCAGAAGGTCATCGACATAGACCAGGATGGCGGTGAACCGCTCGGGTGTCGGTAGGATGAAAAGAGAGGGGTTTGCCTCGCTCTGTACGTATCCTGCACGAGTCAATGTGCCGGTGATCTCCCGGTTCCGACACCGCGGAGAGTGCTTGAGGCCGTACAAGGACTTGCGCAAGCGCCAGACCTTGGCACCATCCTCAAAGCGCGGTGGCTGAGCCACGTAAATCTCCCCATCCAGAGAGCCATGGTGGAACGCATTATTCACATCCATCTAGTGCAGTTCCCAGTCATGCTGAGCCACTACACCGAACAGAGCTCGAGCTGAGGTCAGGCAGCCGACAGGGGCAAAGGTGTCAATGTAATCGAATCCCTCAATCTGAGAGTACCCCTTGACGACCAAGCGGGCCTTGTAGCGTTCCAGTGAGCCATCCGGCTTCACCTTCTTGCGAAAGACCCACTTGACCTGAATAGCCTTCCTCCCAGGAGGAAGGTCGACAAGCTCGTAGACTCTGTGCTCTCGGATAGCGCGAAGCTCATCCTCGTAGGCGGGACACCAAGCGTCAGCATCCTGTGATGAGAGAGCCTCCCTCAGTGTGCCCGGGTCGGGCTCCATAGAGGGAGAACTCTGCGTGGCAAGTGCACACGCCTCAGTGCAGGGCCTCACAACCACGAGATCAGCTGCAGCGTCACAGGCGATATGGAACTCGCGAGTGACAAGGTCGTGCCCTACGGGGCACGCTCGATGTACCTCAGTGAGCTCAGTGCGGACACTCAGGCCTAGGGCCTTTGTGCCGGGGTCACCACTCGCGATGCTGCGAGAGGAGCGCCTGGGTCCGGGGCCCAACGCTCTCTGAGCTCCGGAATCCAGTGGTCGAAGACGGCCACCGGGCTCACGGGAGTAACCTGAGGTCGAGGGACGCACCTCAGGCTCATGGACAGGTGCGACCACAGGGACAGGTACGACCACAGCTGGTGAGGGCTGAGACGAGGCAGCCGGAGATGCCGTGCGAGGAGATGCGTGTGTGGGGAACAGATGGCTGGGTGTGACAGTCAGAGCAGGCAAGACTGGACGTGACACTGAGGCAGGAGTACCAGTCGACGTAGGAACGGGAGTGGGCGAGACTGGATCAGATGCAGAGACATGAGTGCCAACAGACGCAGCTGCTGGTGCAGAAGGAGGCGTGGGAACATAGGTACCTGTGGGGTGTGAAACAGGCTGTACAGGCGAGATCACTGGACCGACGGCAATGATCGCCGGATCATCAAGGGTCGGAGACCGAGAGGGGGCTCGAGTGGACACATCAACCTGATGAGAGGTGCTCGCTGGCGTAGAAGTCTCCCCCATCCGCCAAAAACCCTCATAGGAAGGAACATGGGCGGCGGAGAGTGCTGTGATCGAAGTCAGGTCATGGTAGGTGAGAGACTCAAAGAACAGCGCGTCGTGAGACTCAATGACGCGACGACGAGTAGGGTCCCAGAAGCGCCAAGCCTTTGACCGCAAGGAAATGCCTATGAAGGCACACAAGCGGCCTCGAGGTGAGACCTTGGACCCCTGCTGGTCCTCGGTGTACCACACGGAGGCCAGAGAGCCCCAGACGCGAGCGAGACGAAGGTCAGCATGGTGTCCAAACCAGAGCTCGTACGGTGTAATATGGTCCGGAAGCGGACTGGGTGGGAGGCGGTTCCAGACCCAAGTCATGTAGGCGAAACCCTCAAAGACAAAAGACTCTGGGAGACCGCACTTAGACCGCATGGTGCGAACCGCATCCTCCATGGTGCGGTTCTAGCGCTCAGATACACCGTTCTGTTGGGGGGTAGGAGGAGCGGAGACCTGGTGAGAAATCCCGTGCTCAGCAAAGAAGGAGTCCATCTCGCCAAGGAACTCGCCGCTGCGACCCGAACGGAAGGTATGTAGCGTGTGGCGGGACTGACGCTCAGCCATCACTAGCCAGAGTCGAGCCGCAAGGGCGGCGTCGCTCTTCTGACTAGGACTGTAGACCCACCGCATCCGAGTAAAGTCTTCAGTCAGAGTCAGAACATACCGGCCCCTCTCGGACAGAGACTCGATCGGGAGAGGGCCGAGTAGGTCTGAGTGAACCAACTCGAGAGGCCGAAGCGCTTGGGAATGAGAGTCAGGGTAGGTGCACCGGTGCATCTTCCCCTGAGCATAAAAAAGACAGTCAGTCTTGGGTGGCTTCTCGAAAGAAGCCACGTCAAGACCGAGAGCGGGCTGTGTCCGAATGAGCTTCGAGACAGTGTCTGAGCCCACGTGACTCAGACGGCGATGAAGCAACCGCTGGTGTTCCGGAGATAGAACACTAGTGACAAAGACACGACCGGAGGAAGAGGAAGAGCAAGGGGAGGAGGGGCGAGCGATGCGATACAGATCATCTATGACTGAAGCATGCAGGACGACACTGCGGGTGTCAGTAGCAGTCACAATCGCTGAGTTAGCGGTATGCTCCACAGAGAGACCCATCAAGGTGCAGGCACGCACAAAAAGTAAGCTGAGCTCAAGATCAGGCACAAACAACACGTCGGAAAGGTACAAGGGGCCAGACGGACCATCGAAGCATACAACCCCAACACCATGGACTGGCAAGGACTGACCAGACCCTGTACGAACGGAACGGACAGACGTGACAGGACTGAGAAAAACAAAGTCACTACGACGGCACGTCATGTGATGGGTGGCACCAGAATCGATGATCCAAGTGCCACCGGAGTCACGGCTGGTGGACGTCATTGTACAACGAGCAATGGAACACTCAACATCAGAGGGACGCAGAGCCGTCAGTGGGGAGGAACGATGCACAACACAAAGATGAGACTCATGAATCCACTCGGTGCACTCAGGCCCATCATCATCACATGCAGACTGTACTCCCCCACACGCGTCGTCACGAGCCACAGGAACGGACGAACAAGCAGTCTGTGAATCACCCGACGATGACAACACACTCGCACCTCCCTAAAAGCGGAGCGCTAGAAGGTGGCGAAGCTCGGCGATGGTGTGGTCGCGCAGGTCCGGATCGTTGCTGCTCGCCGGTGAGGAGGCAGGAACAGCTGCAGTCGTGACCGCCGCACGTCCGGAGGAGGATGCGGGTGACGTGCCAGACGTGGAACGGAGAGCATGAGCAGCTTGGAGCCCACGAGTGATCCGCGCCCAGTCGAGCGGTTGCTGGCACTCGGTGTAGCGATGGGCGCCTCCACAGTTGTAGCAGTGCATAGAACAGCCACTGCTACCACTGGATGACGACTGCTGCTGACCTTATCCACGCTTCCTATTCTTCTTCTTCCCCTGGGCGGCTGCTGCAATTCCCTGTGTCTGCGTGGGTGTAGAAAAAGTCGAAGAGGAAAAGGAAGATAAGGAAGTGATGGAGGAGGAAGAGGGAGACTACAGGAGGGAAGATGGTGGTAATGCGATGGTTGCTGCAACAAGGGAAGTCTCCTGATGGGCTACGGCTGCCTCGCGGGCTGAGGTCACCTGAAGGAAGAGCTGATGCACCCAAGGAAGCAGCTGCAGAGTGGCTGAGAAGGGCTCGAGGACAGCGTCGCTGTACCATGTGAAGATGTCGGTGTACTCGAGGCGAGTTCCCAGCATAATCGTACGAAGCGCCCACAGTTGTGTGCCTCCTGAGGTCCCCAAGCGCGTGTAGATGCCCATGGCACGTCGCCAGTAATCCGCTGCAGGCTCCACAGGTCCCTGACGGAGCGAATGGAAAGCACGAATGTGTGATGCACGAGTGGCGTGCGTCTCTGCGGCCAGCAGGGATAAGGCCAGATCCCAACCTCTATGGGGATCGACGCCGGTGCCTGTGCCGGCCTCGCCAAGGAAGGGGTGGAAGTCGACGACAATCTCTCGTGGCATGGCGTAGAGGAGTCTGCGCATGGCCCGGGCTGCTGTCAGTACCTGTGCTGGGTCTGTAGGCTGGTACGGGCTGTGGTAGTATGGCCACACTCCCTCACAAGTATCCCACAGCTGAATCAGGATCTCCCAGCAGTCGAAGCCATCATCACTGATGTACCGTGGAGGTGGTGCCTCAAAATCCTTGGGCTGCCGCTCCGTAGGGAGAGCAACCACAGGCTGAGAAGGACGAGAGACGGGAAAGACTCCTGGAAGAGGATGGTCACCGGGGTAGTCAGGTGACAATCGTATCGGGGAAAACGGAGGAGATCGGGTGCCCGTCTGCAGCTGACGGAGGCTCTCCTGAAGAACTCGAATCTCCTGAGCCGGGGAATCATGAGTAATGCCTGGCATGAGTGGCTCATCATCCTGGAGGTCAGCAGGTGGTGGGACAGGTCAAGCGCTAGTCATGGGTGCCTGAGCCGACTGCTGGGTAGAGACCGCGATGCCGGCAGCTCCCTCAGAAACCCGCCGAGGAGCCGTGGACTGAGCACGCAGAAGCTTAGTCAGCGTGCGGATAGCGTCAGTCTGCTCTCTCTGGAGGCGACGCATCTCATCCTGCTGGCTTCGCAGGTCCTCAATGGCCTGCGAGCGCGAACTCAGTACACCAGACAAAGAGGAGGAGGGGTCGCCTGGTCCCTTCTCCTTGTCGGACAGGCTCATGTCGCTGCTCAGTATGGGGCGACAGGTCAAGTTTGTCGAATTTCAAAACCGTCAGCATTTTTCGAGCATTGGAGATGCTGGCAACTTTTGACTGTCCGGCCAAAAAATTGGCTAAGTATGGTGCTGACGGCCAGAAATTTGGCTAAGTGCTGAAATATAAAAATTTCGGCACTAAAAATTCAAGGTTGTCCAAATTAAGCGAAGTTTGGACCACAGAGGCTCCTGAATGTGCTGAACATGATGTTGAAATTTTCGGCCGCAAACATTTGGAAAAAGTGGCAAAACGTCACTTTTCCCTGTTCTGCCCGAATTTGAGCAGAAAACAAATCTGCGTTGCACTTCAGTCTTTGCTGGTGGCGACAGAGCACGAAACTGAGCGTGAATAGTAGCTCTGGAGAGCTTAAGAGAAGAGCTTTCCAACGCACCCTCAAACGCCAAAAACGGCATTCGTTTGAAGCCAGGGCAAGCTCGTGCCGACGGGGAGGTGGTGGCTGACGCGACTTTAGTCCGCGGCTCCTCCACATCCGTGCGGCTTCTAGGAAGTTGCACGGACAGGGGCAGCGGTGGCGCACGCTACTGTTGTTGCTGCTGCTGCTGCTGCCGTCGAGCTTGACGGAAATGGCCTCAAGCCACTTTGGCGGCTACTGTTGCTGATGTTTCTGATGCCGCCACCGATGTTGTTGTTGCTGCTGCTGCTGTGGTCAAAACTGCCAGCACTGTTGCTGCGCTGCTGGACAGCTGCTATGGCGCTGCTGCGCTGGCATGCTGCTACACTGCTGCACCCCTCCTGCACGACTCCTCTGTCGCGCAGGTGTTGCGGCCTACGCCTTGCAATGGCGCACGTTGGTGGGTCCTCCCAGGACCTGTCGCTGCTGTTGTGTGCTGTTGCCGCTGCTGCTGCTCACTGCTGCTGCGATTGCTGCATCTCTGCTGTGCAGCACAACAAGCTCTGGCTTGTTGCTCTGATACCATGAGAAGTTTCCTAGAACCTTCCTAACCACTTGCCGCGACACTAGGCGTCAGCGCCAGGTCAGCGTGTGACAACAGTCACAAGTTAGAGACAAAACTGCAAGGGTCTGGGTTGGGACACGAACAACGTGTCAGGAAACTCAAACTGAATATAATTGCAGAGAGAAGTAACAAATGACAGGTCCAAGGCATAAATACCTGCCGCGGCGCACGGCTGGTGTCGCACGCGGCAGTCCAAGAGCTGTCCTAAAAACCGGCCCAAAACCACTGTTTTGGCCGTAACTCTGCGCACACATGTCAGAATGCTACGCCGTCTGAACCTAGACGTGCAGGATCAAAAGACGGACGCTACGACTGGTCACATGCATGCATCCATCATCAGAAAGTGGACATACAATGCAAAAACATGCAAATAGGGCTCATGGCCAGTCCGCCGAAAGATTCCTGCAAGCTGTAGAGAAGACAACAGAGAGTCCCGGCAGCATGTGGGGCTCTGGAACGGTAGTCGGCCAGCTCCAAGCCAATAGTCCGTTGCCAGTCGTCGCACCGGTGTCACTAGGGCCCGCCTCAGGGATCTGCACGAGTATGGACACAGCCGAGTGGTCACAGTAAACTGTACAAGAACGTCACAAATCACAACACGGGCAAGTAGCGATCTCATCCTCGCTCGCACCTCAAGGCACAACAAGGCCCCAAACGAGGATCTGCTGACCGGATAAACCTGCAGGCCTACAGTAAGATGGAAACCCAGGTGCTACCCCCCCCCCCCAAATAGTAGCACTAGGAAACCTAGTGTCCATGATAAGTCAAGCAACATTTGTCTGTGGCAGCATTTCTGCTGTGGGCCTCCATAAGGATGTCTCCGGCTGCTCTCCTTGTCCCACGTATCACCATAAGGTATGAAGTGGAGCCGGCCCCAGTGTCTCTCCAGCATCAATCACCTACATCATTGAGTTGAGTGTGCAGCGAGTCCAGAGGCCACGACGTGTCTGTGGCACACAAGCCAACATTCCCCCATGACCCATAGCCGCTGCTCACAAGCACAAGCACACAGGCACCACAAGTGTCACAAGATGTGACGCACGACTGTACACACTCATAAGACGGCCATTTATCCAGGATCACCACGCGGACACAACAGTCCAACAGCATGCAAGATTGTCATGAAGACATTACTATCGAGTGTCTTCGTTAATAAATTGGCTCTCTCCTGTCGTGTGTTGACCCAAACGATCCGGACATCGGTTGCAGCAACGCGCTCACGCACAAAGTGATGCTAAACATTTATGTGCTTCATGCGTGTGTGATGCATACCATTATGTTCAACAATTGCTTTGGTGCTTTGGTTATCACATTGCAACGTGATGTAACAGATGATAACATGCACTTGCTGAAACAAGCAACATAGCCACACACTCTCACACGTGTCTGTGCCAAGAGCAACATACTCTACTTCACTAGAGCTCCGTGCCACACAACCATGCTTTTCACCCTTCCACGACATAGCGGTTCCATCGACAAGGAAGATGTAGCCTATACGACTTCGAGCATAAGTGTCATGGGCCCAATCGCTCACTGTGTAGCCATCAAATACAACCGACGGCTGTGCCCAATAATACAGACCGATCCGAGCACTGGAGAGGGCATACCTGACAACACGCAGTGCAGGTGTCGTACCCTAGGACAATGTGAGAACTGGGCCAGGAAGTTCACAGAGAAGGCGACATCTGCCCTAGTCGTTGTCGCCAAGTACATGAGCGACCCAATGACGCAAAGGTTAGTCCGTCACATTGACTGCCTCCCCAAGCTTACACACCCAACGTCTTCAACAACCTCTGCCCAGTTGGGGTCATAGGTGTCGATGCTGTGGGGGTGTACTGAAGCAGGGAGGCGAAGCGCTCCCCCAAACTGCGGACGTACACGGCCTGGTGTACATGAAGAGTGCGTCGAGAGCGGCCGCGCTCAAGCTCCATGCCCAAGAAGACGCGAGCAGGACCAAGGTCTTTCATCTTGTACGTGGACTACAAGAGAGCTTTCATTGATCGGACAACATCCTAGCTGGGCGACGTTATCAGCAGGTCATCCACATAGACTAGGAAAGCCACAAACAGAACATAAGGTAGAGTGAAAGAAAGTGAAGGATCCATCGTACTCCATAGGTAGCCTCCTTTCTTGTGGGTGGATGTCATCTCCTGCTTCCAGCACCGAGGCGACTACTTCACGCCATAGAGGGCCTTCCGCAGTAGCCAGACTCGATCAGTGCCATGAGAAGAGCCGGGGGTTGAACCATGTAGATCTCCTCATCTAGCTGTCCATGCAAGAATACATTATTCACGTCCATATGTTCTTGCTCCCAGTCATGGTGAGGCACAAGGCTCAGCAGCGCTCTGGCTGTAGTGCATCATTTGACAAGTGCAAACGTTTCATTGAAGTCAATGCCTGGGACCTAAGAGAACCCTGAACCCCTTTGCCGTGAGTCTCTCCTTGTACTTGTCAAGTGCACCGTTGGGCTTATAATTTCGTTGAAAGATCCGACAAGCATCGATGGCCTTGTGACCCCACGCCGGATCGACCAACTCGTAGACAGACTCGTCATCAAAGGCATTCAGGCATCACGCATGGCGGCCTCCCACTTTTGGGCGTCAGTGGCTGCGCGTGCTTGGTGCACCATGGTTGGCTCATGTAGTAAGGTTGTGGTGGCCGACGTGGCGTGACACTCTGCAATGCTACTCGAGATAGCCACCTCCAATGCGTGTGCATGTTCCAAGGCCAGGAGCGCATAGCCAAGAGCGAAACTGGGGTGGACAACCCTTGTTGCCAAGCCTACTGCGTCCATGGCTTTAGGAAGGAAAGGACACAGTGCAATCTGAGATGGCAGAGGAAGTGCAGAGGCCGTGGTACCAGAGCGTTGAGGGAGCACACGAAGGCGCCCACCTTGGACGAGAGGGGAGACCGGAGCAGGACCAGTGGTGGCAGGCTGAGGTGGATCAGCCGCATGAGCAGCAGAAGAGACACGTGAGATGGCCACAGGAGGTGTGACCGGACTGGACGAAGCAGCGGGTGAGGGGATTGCAACCGACTGGATAGAGTCCGTAACAGGAGAGGACGAAGCGGCAGATGAGCTGCTGGAGGATGTGGGAAAATGGGCGCATGACCGGATGACGATGACTGCAACAAGGGTGAGAGCTATGTCATAGCAGATCGGATTGCAGGGGTGGCACGACCGACTACCCTCCCCAGCCAACAGAGAGGTAGAAGGGAGAAGGCAGGGGACAAAGGAATCAGATCACAAAGGAAGATAGACTCAAAGAACAGGATGTTGCGGGACTCGATGATGCGCTGAAGAACTAGATGTAAAAAACACCAAGCCTTAGACTGTGAAGACACGCCAAGAAAGGGGCACAGGTGGCCACGAGGAGACAACTTCCCATCATGCAGATCCTCAGGAAGCCAGACCAACACAACACCGCCCCAGACTCGAGCTAGGTGACGGTCAGCGTGATGGCCGTACCAGCGCTCAAAGGGTGTGAAAGTGCGGGGAAGAGGACCGTTGGGGATACAATTCCAGACCCACGTCATGTAGCTCATTGCCTCAAAGGCAAAGAGCGGGGACAGGCCGAACTTAGATAGGAGGGTGCGGACGCCGTCAGCAAGCATCCGATTCCAGCACTTAGAGACACCGTTCTGTTGGGGTGTGTATGGAGCGGATGTCTCCAGAAACACCCTGCGGGACTCAAGGAGGCAGGCGATGGGACCATGGAACTCACCGCCATGGTCGCTACGAAAGACACGCAACGACCGCTGACAACCACGTTCAGCCTAAACAAGCCAGGACTCAATGATTGAACAAACGTCACTCTTCTGAAGAAGGGCAAAAACCTTACAAAAATAGGAGGAATCATCGGTCAGGCACAAGACGTAGTGACCAACATCACCCAGGAGGTCATGGGGCAAAGGACCCATGACGTCCGCATGGACATGACCGAGAAGATGAGAAGAGTGAGAGTCTTAGGGAGAGAAAGGGGAGCGATGCATTTCCCCCTACGCACAGTCTAGATAGTCAGCTGGACAAGGGGCAAGGAAGGTAGAGGGAGAGAGACCAACAGTAGGCTGAAGACGAAGCATGCTATGAATGGCATCAGTTTGGACATGACCAAGGCGGCGGTGTAAGAGACTGACAGAGTCAAGGGAGAGAGAGTGGGCAACGTGAGCGAGGGCAGTGCCCATTGAGGGGTTGAAGGAGGCATGCAAGGGAACACGATAGAGCTTGCCAAACTTTATGCCACGTAAGGTAGCACAGCCGGAGGAATGCAGACAAACAGTACCAACACCATGACTGGAAGTGAAGTCCATACCTTGGTCGTCGAGGGACGGCAAAGAATACATTGATCGCTCAAGCGAAGGCATGAACAAAATGTCCGGCAAGTACTGGACACCACTAGGAACAAAAAAAAGGACGACGCCAACACCCTGAATGGGGAGCAACTGACCGGATCCGGTACGAACAAAGCGCACAGAGCCGACGGGACACACGACACAAACAAAGAATGTACATGTGGTGGGTGGCCCCAGAATTGAGAACCCAAAAGCTAACGGAGATGCGTACAAAGGGGAGAACACCAAAGGTCATAACAGTATCAACGGAGGACACCGATGAGACGGGCGGCGCACAGAAATAGAGACAATGAGGGAGGAAGACAGAATTCCACAGCTCAATCCACGGAATAGATGTACACAAGGAGCTCAGAACATGACCAGGGGGGGGGTTCCCACAAAGGACATTGTCAGTCTGAAAAAAGAGACCTCTGGCTAGTGGTGCAACACTCTCACCTCCCAGATCGTGAAGACGAAGAAGTTGAAGGAGGGACTACTCAAGTTGGTGGTCTCAATCACCATGGTCACCGTCAGCAGACGCCACCGGGGCTGGAGTAGGCACACTAGAGGAAGAGGGAAACCACGGTGGCACGATGTAGGCGGAGGATGGAGGACCAGCATACGCGAGCATACCAGACAAAGGAGGTCAACCCCAAGGGTAGGGCAGGTGAAACGAGGATACGCCTGTGGTGGAGTGGGCCTGGGCAGAGGTAGGGACAAATGGACGAGAAGCGTTCCCGGAGACAGGTCAAAGACACATAGGAGGAGCTGGAGGTACTAGCCCAGTGAGCGTGAATCGCTCGAGCAAGATGAAGATCGTCTGGAGGGGCGATTCAGGTATGGGAAGAATGCTCGGAGGAGCCGCAATTCTAGCACACGATGGCGTCAAGAACACATGATGGAGTGGTGCCGTTATCCTTGCCCTTTCCATTGCCCTTACCCTTGCCTTTCCCACGGCCCTTGGGAGGCAAGGGCAGAGGTAGTGGAGTACAAGGGAGAGAAGGAAGAGGAGGAGGATGGAGTAGATGAAGAGGCGAGTGCTGTAGCATTGGTGAGTATAGCCACACCTGTGATAACGGAGTGGTGGAGGCGCTTGTTCTGGAGGATAGCCCACCAGGCAAAAAGGCGCTTATAGGTGAAGTCCCAGAGAGAACCTACCCTAGGCAGATATTTGGGTGGATCTGGCTATGAGGTAAGGCGCTGCAGCTCGTCCGCTTTGACGTCACGAAGGAGGTGGGAGAGCTATAGGATGAGGCCGTTGACCATGGTGAGGACACTTAACAGCTGGCCAGGCACCACGTCGCCAAGCTCACAAAGGATCTTGAGACCACGAACCTAGTAGGTATCAAAGGTCTCGTCAGCACGCATTAGGAGCGTGTTGATCTGGACCGTGAGCGTCCTCTGAGCGCCTTGGCCAGTGACAGTGGTGCGACGACGCAGCATGGCATATGTGCCAAAAGGATCAGCCTGGCGCTGGACAGCATGGTCACCATTGAATGTGCCGACATCATCAATGAGCGGCTCAGGCGCGGCAGCGATGAGGGTGTGAACAGCACAGGAAACTCAGTAGCAAGAGATGTGAAGGGAGGATCAGCTGGGGAGTAGTACACCCACAACTGCTCCTCCTGAGCCCAGGCGCTAAAGTGCAATGTCTCGGAGGAGAAGGCGAGTCCAGAGAAAGTGAAGGCGGCTTCAAAAAGAAGTCATGGTGGCGCGGTGCAGGAAGAGGGGCAGCTGCAGCGAGGATACCACTCTGTGCAGTAGCAGATGTGTTGGAGGCAGAGGATGTGCCAGCAGCAGGATTGGCATTGGCACCAGTAGACGGGACAATAGACGCAGTAGGGAGACGACGCAATACCATAGCGGCAACTTCATCAGCAAAGGCGGCACGAGAAAGGGGTAGGGAGACGCTTACCGGACGGTGACAAGCATTGCGCGAACGGTGCTGCAATTGACTCAGACTCCCGGTTTTTGCTCATGGCTCTACAGCATCGCGCATGGCGATGAGATGCCCCTCCCCTCGTAGTACGCACCAGAGGAAGCACGCTGGAGACATCACAAAGAGCTAGCATGGTAGGTGCCGTACCACCAAAGCGGTGCAACCAGCAAAATTCTCACTACAGTGGCCTGATTGCTACTGTTGCTAGTGATGCTACTCCTGCTACTACTGTTACTGTTTTTGCTAGTGCTAGTGCCGATGCTTCTGCTGCTACTGTTGTTGCTGCTGCTTGTGCTACTACAAAAGCTTCTACTGATGCTAATGCTGCGTGTGAGCCGAGCGCGACTACAACAGCTGCGGTCACTGCAGTAACTGTGACTGTGACTACAGTCACTGCTGTTTCTGGTATAGTAGCTACTGCTACGGCTGGAGAAAGTATGCCTACAGCTGCTGCTGTAGTCAACGTTGTTGCTGCTGCAGCGAGTGCTGATGGCACGATTGCCAGTGTGGCCACAGTGGCTGAATTAGTAGTTGCTGCTTCATTTGCTATTGTGGGTACAATTGCAATCATAGCTGTTGTTGCTTCAGCTGCACCGGGTGCTCCTAGTGTAGTTGTAGTAACTGCATGGGATGCGGTTACTATGGCTGTTACAGCTGCTACAGGAACTCATAAGATCAGTTGCAACTGCAAAGCTGCGACTGCTGTGGCTGCTGTGGCTGGTGCTGGCTCTCAGACGCACAAGTGACTGCGCTAAACCCGACGGTTGCTGGTGCTTAGAATGTGGCGGCTGCAATTGTAGCGGAGTTGTGACTGGGGTTTTGACGTGCAATGTTACCGCACAACTGCTTGGAGTAATCCTACACTTTAAGCATGGGGATGTCGTGGCAGCTACGGAGAATGTAGCTTCTACGGCTATGAAGAATGCAGGTGCTGGGTCACACAAATGTGAGAAGTCCCGCGGGCAGAGGAGGAAACATCGCCCGTGGGTTTCCGCACAAAGTTGCGACTGTTTGCCATGACAAGAGGACAAAGGCGATTAGCAGGGTGGAGTGGAGAAGAGTGTTCCTCCCTGTGTGCGTCTGTGGCTGCGAGACGGCAGTAATTGCTAGTTTTCGTTCCACGTGTCCACTCCACCCTCATCGAGGATATCATAACTTCTATTCCGTCTTCTTGGAGGAAAGTCCTACATCTTGGACCTCCCCTCCTCCTCCTGCATACACACACCTCTTAATCTACAATTCAAGACCTTTCATGCCTTTCTTTCACTATCTTGTACCACATTCCCACATCGACCGTAGAGGCTTCCGCCCCGCTCGCAACTTGTTGATTTGTGTGCCACAGACTCTTTGTGAACTCTAACCTCGCTGCACACTCACCTCATTGATGCAGGTGATTGATGTTGGAGCGATATTGGGGCCGGCTCCAAAGCATACCTTGTGGTGACACGTGGGACGTGCATGAGGAGATGATCATGAGACATCCTTATGGAGGCCCACAGCAGAAATGCTGCCACAGACAAATGTCGTTTGCCTTATCATGGACTATGTTTCCTAGTGCTACTACTTGGGAGGGGGGGTTAGCACCCGGGTTGTCCCATACAGGTTTTACTGGCAGGTTTCTATCTTGCTGCAGGACTGCAGGTTAATCTGGCCAGCATGTCCCAGTTTGGGATCTCGCTGTGCCTTGAGGTGCGCGCAAGGATGAGCTCGCTGCTTGCCTGCTCGTCACCTCGAACCCTGCTCGCTAACAGCTCTACCGCTTGTTACTCGCTATTCCTGTCATTCTAACTAGCTTGCATGCGCAGAGCCCCATCTATGGTGCTCAACCACTGTTGGCATTCTGCCCATACTGTTCCACACTCTCTCTCCACACTAGGATACATGTTCCAATGGTATCAGAGCATGTGACAAGAGAGTAAAATACGCGTGAGACTGAGCACACAAACCTGTTGACGTGCAATCTTTCGCCATTGCCGCCACTGTCCAAACTGTCGTGCACATACGTTGTGGAGTACGAGCCACTTTAAGAATAGAAATGGCATTTAATTATTGTTCCCGGGTTTTGGGAGCTGGAGATTGATATCTCGATGATTCCAGGTCTGAAAAACAATTTCGGGCTAGAGTCTAGTTCAAGTCTAGCCCAGATTCGGTCCATGTACCAGATTTAAGGCAAGAGGAGTGTTGCAATGGAAGATCTATCGCGTTACTCCTCCTCCACTCTAGTTGGTCGCAAGGGTCCTGTTTCCGCGTGGTTGTGCTACGTGGAACGATAGGGCTTTTAGGTTGCATGTTTGCATGTATGCCCTATGACGATCGTGTCCGTTTTGTCGTGACGCATCTCAGCCAAAGTGGCTGAGGCGGCCAGTCACTCGGCCTTCTTGGACTGACTATTCTGAGGGCCTACCTTTTTGTTCAATAGTTAGTCGCAAAACAGCCCACGGTTGCTACATTGGCATCAGAGTCATTAGCCTTCCACTGTCTGCCTGATCAACTTCGCGAATGATGTCGTCCGTCGATCGACATCCTTGAAAAAGTAAAGTGAGAGAGAAGAATCGACCGACCGTCGAGCTAGGTACTTGGGGTGCTGTTCCACATGTTTGCTCGAGAGCCTAACAGGCCGAGCCCGATAGAACCCGCTCGACAGTACGGGCCCAACAGGACGAGTCCGGCACAATGAGCCCGACAGGCAGAACAAAATGCTCCGGGTGACTTGACAAGGAGAGGGACGAGACCCCTTGACTATGGCGCCGACAGCGTCGAGGGCGAGAAGAGGGGCAAGCCTCTCCTTTTCCCCTCATCCTCATCGCCAATGGCGTTGAGGGGGAGGAGATGGGCGAGTCCCCCTCTTCCCTCATCCATGGAACCGACTGCGCCAGGGGGAGGAGAGAAGGGGTGCATGCCCTCCCCTCCTTGTCAATGGCGTCAACTGCGCCAAGGGAGAGGAGAGAAAGGGTGGACGCCCCTCCCTTCTGGGCGCCGATGGCACCGACGAGGAAGGAGAGAAGAGGAAGGGATGCTCCCTCTCTGCCCCCTCCCTCCCTCATTGCCGAAGGCACCGATGAGGAGGAAGCGGGAGGGGAAGGGACTCTCCCTCCCACCCTCCCCCCTCTCCCCTCTCTCCCTTGGTGTTGATGGCATCCACGGGAGAGGAGAGAGAGGGCGGAACTCCCTCTCACCCCCTTCTCGGACGCCAACGATATGGAAGGAGAGGAGAGAGGGCAAGGCCTCCCCCCCTTTGTGTGGTGCCGATGGCGTTGATGGGGAAAGGAGGGACGAACCCCCTCTCCCCCTTGTCATTGGCACCAACAACACAAAGAGAGGGAAGGGGCGAACTCCCCACCCCTCCTCCACCCCTCCTTGGACGCTGACTACACTGACGTGGAGGAGAGGGAGAGGCCCTCTCCCCCCCCTCCTCATTTGGAGAGACGGCCCGAGGGAGAGGAGATGGTGACGACCTCCCCTCTCCCCCTCCCTCCCAAAAAGGCCGACTGCCCGAGGAGAAGAGAGGGGGCGACCTCCCATCTACCTCCTCCCCTCACATGGGCCGGCCGCCCAACGGTGGTGAGGAGGAAGCTTCCCTCCATCCTTATACCTCCGTTTGAAGGCAAGGTTCACAAGACTAAGAAACGGGTATATAGTGCAAAATCACACCATGTGAATGGTGGTGATATGGCGCAATCGGAAGGGAATGCTTCCTGATATGGAGGGCATCCGTGTCGGATCTTTCGACATCCATTTCCGTTGTTTTTCCAAGAGATTCTCTGTTTTTAACCCAGTTGGTTCCACACAAATTGGAGGACAGGTCCTCCGTTTGGTATCCATTTTGGATGCCGTAGAAACCTGTTTGAAGCTCAGACCGAGCCCCAGCTTTGTGTTATGTAAGAATAACCTCATAAAAAAACTCTTAGTGCCCCTAGCACTAGAGGCGAGGACAATTTCCTCGGTCAAACCCGAGGTTGGCCTTGTTGGCCGTGGGTTCACCGCTATAAAAAGTGGCATGGAGCGCAGTTGAGGCTCTACAATGCATTGATAAGTTCTCAATGATTATCTTGCATGTTTTCCTGCTCATGGGAAAAGGGGAAGACCGACAAGTTTCCTAACACACCATAGCGTGAAGCTTGGGAGATTCCGCGCATCAAACAAACAAAAAGGAGGCACTTGACGTGCCAACTTTTTGTTCATTTTTCATGAATCCTTGATGAAGAAACTGTCTACGAATGGTAGTAGTGTGCACATGGAAAATGCTTCAATGCAGCAGGAGTTTATGTTCGGGAGAGAATGAGGGAGCAACATGGACGTGGGTGACGGCAACAATGGTTGAAATGGGTACAAGCCATGGAGCACAACACAAAATTGTCACATTGGAGACCGCCAAGGACAACACATCCAGAGAACTGGAGGGAGACAAAGCCAACGTCGCTAGACACAACAGATTCCATATGTTAACAAACATCGGGTCTCGTACTCTGCGGCCTGCTCCAGCTAGCAGCTGGATAGTGCAACTACTGCTGCTGCTACTGCTGGTGCTGTTGGAACCACTAGCGTTACAACTGCAGCTGCTGCGGCTGCTGCTACTGAATTCATTGTGGTTGCTACTGCTGCTGCCTTTCCGTCATCTAGCGCTGCAGTGCGGGGCAACGACACCAAAAGTTCCCTGTCTGGTTGCAAAAACTATACCTCCGAGCTCCGTGGCCATGCCCTCAGCCACCACCACCACTGCCTGAGGTGCCTCTCCCTCCTGCACCGCTGACCCTAGCCTGTGTGTGAGTTAGATGGCTGGACGGTCCTGGGCCAGCTCGAGTGCCTTAGTACACATAGGCTGTCGGAGCACCCACTGCATCACTGGCTTCCCCACAGAGAACATTCTTGTAGTCACAGTGTTGAGCAAAGATGAAGGACAGGTCAATGGCTTCAATCTCTAGCACTGGATGACGGCGGAAAATGCTGCGATGAAAGTCTCTGTACTACTCGTCCACGACATCTAGCCACTCTTGGATAGAGCATGCTGCATTGCGCCAAAGTAGACGTCGTCAGATGTCCATGCCCTCATCCCTGTATCCAGCTACCGGTGCTCGATGCTTGTGGAAGAGGTTGCACAGCTTGTCTCACAGAGTCACGAAAAGCGTCATGCTCTGAGCCTCCTAGGGAGTAGTCAGGTACTGCCAAGCCTCGTGTGGCTGAGGGTCTCCTGTATGGGAGTCGGCCGGGTTCGTTCCCTTTCCCCCTGAATGGTACTTGCGCAAGGCATACGACTGCAAATCAGGGAGAGCGCGACGTAGTGCATTAAATGCGCAAAGGAGTACTTGCATCAGCAGTTTCTGGAGTGGTCTAGAGGTAGTAACTCTCCAAGCAATGCTCGGCCGACCAATCCAGGAACAGGTCCTTCCAAGGACGTCCCTGGTTCCAAGCTGTGGTGGGGACAGATCTTTGAACCCTAAACCCAGTTACGCTACAGCGGCGGCCGTGAGGGTCACAGCCGATGGATCGCCGCCATTGCCTTCTTGAGCACTATCGACCCTTCCACCAGCTACGCTGTCTCAGCACTCAACATCCTCACTGCCGGGGATGCGGAACTTGACTAGAATATTCTCTTTCCGATCAAGAAAGTTTTGGCAGCAATTTGCCGGGCCCAATTTGGGCCCAGTTTTTGGATGAGAGCCCTAAGATCTGGGAAAACACCGTAGGGTCTGCTGGGGTACCTGCAACCAGTCCCCACACCCTTCCCTAGCACTTTCCCACCCCACCTGAGCAGTCACCCTACTATTGGGTGACCCTTGGGGTGCCTAGTGGGATGGTGCCACCATCCGGGTCGTAGGTGGCTCCGTCCCCTCAACGCCTATGGCACAGCTTGAGTGGCCTCCACTGGACGTTTTTGGCGCCCCTATGCTTGCCGTGGACCCACCTGCGGCTCCAACGCACGTGGTCGACCATGTGTCCTATCCTGGATGTCCCTCGTTTGTCCTGTTGTCCCTCTCTTGTGTCCGTTTCAGGCCCATGAACCAGCTGATACCATGAGAAAAATCTACCTTGAAGATTGCAACTCGTTTCAGGTCAAATGGTTGACTAGGGTTTACGCTAGAGCCAAAACAGCCCGGCGGTGTCAAGAGGAGACACCCCTCTTACAGGTGCGCGAGGCGCGCCGGCGAACTACGAGGTGCGAGAGTGAAGCCTGTGCACGCCCCTCGAAAGGGGATTTCGGAACTAGAATAACCCAGGGACACATTGGCAAACTCACATAGTAAGCAAACCTACATTTTTCCTAAGTAGTCTCAGACTGGGTGACTATTCTAGGTCTCTCAAGAATGTAGAGGCATTAATGCCGGAACAAATCCTTATGTAAGAGAAGTTCTGAAAAGAGAGACTATAGGCTACGTGGCCAGGGTGGAGACAGGTACACAAGGGCACGAATCCTGGGGCAACAAGATGATACGCCGGGATGCCGTCCCCTCACAATGTGTCACCTCCACTCCCTGGACCAAAATGCCCTGCTCACTCATGACCACAATCAAAAACAAATACATGGGAGTTAACACTGGCTGTTAAATGACAAATAACATCGAAGGGTGGATCCCCCTCCCTACCCACTAGCCAATGGCTAGTGGGATCACCTCCCTGGACATGGGCCACCAAGGGATGCGTGCCGGGCTACACTATTGGCTATACGCTGGTAGCCTTTGCTGATTTCAATCAGTCAACCGCCAAAAAAAAACCCTCGAGGGTGGGGACCAAACACACACCCCCTCCTCCCACTAGTTGGTGGTTAGTGAAAACCTTGTTGGCTTTGAACCAACAAGGGATGCCAGGCTGGTTGCATGCTATCATGTGCATTGATGGCAATACAACAACAGGAGGAGGTCCCACCGTCCTGCCATTGGCAGCGGCATCGGCCAACCCGTAGTTTCTATCAGCGGCACACACTCTGCTGATGCGGCCAAGAGCGGCTAGGCCCTGCTGGCACTACCTCAAGCGCCAGGAGCTGCTCTGGCATCACCAGAAATGGTCTGCATTTTTATGCCATTGCAAGAAGTAGCAGGAGCTGCTGTGGCACTATCAGTACCTGCACATGTCCTGCTTGCATTTCTAGAAGCGGTACGAGCTTCTATGGCACTTCCGGCAGTAGCATGCAACGGGTTGGCAATGCATCAACGGCTCTGTAGACGCAGCCAGCACTGAAAGACACTCTGCTGGCTCTGCCGATTGTAACAAAAAGAAAGAAACAAAACCTTGAGGTAGCGTACCCCCCCCCCCCCCCCCCCCCCCCCCCCCCCCCCCCCCCCCCGCCGCCTCCTCGACCCTAGCCGCAGGCTAGCGGAGGCCTTGGAGGCTGAGGTATGACAAGGATGCCTCACTCTAAAGAGCCAGTCGGCACACTCCTGATACAAAGCCACCAAGATAATCCCTACTGATGTTTTCCTTGGGTGGTTAAGTGCATATGAAACCCCTCTTTGGAGTCGTGTTGGGATACCCAACATTGGCAGAAGTATGCTGGCTTGACCAGCTATGGTCCGAACCATGTTGGATCTCCCAGCAACTTTCTAGGCTTTGTTGGTTTTCCCAACAACAGTCTCGACTGTGTTGGCTTATCCAACGACGGACTGGCCATGCTGGATTGCTCAGCTACGAGTTGTATGGTCTTGGCTCGCCCAGTAATGGCATGAACCATGCTAGTTTGCCCGAAAGCGGTGAATGTCCCAGCAGCTTTCTAAGCTTTGTACGTTGGCGTTCTTGCCAACGTACGATATGAACTGTGCTGGCCTGCCTAACGGTGGCATGACCTATGCTGCTTAAACTACGTTAGCTCTATCATCTTGTCTGATTTTCCAACAGGGACATGCGCCCTGCTGACTTGAAGAGTGAAAACATGTGCAATGGCAGCGTTGTCAGCAGGGGTACGAGCTTTTCTGACACTACGCGCAACGGTTGGGAACTGCTCAAGCTGACCAGTTGACCTGCTGAACTTTATCAGCAGATAATGCCACCTCGTTATTTGCGACCAGCTGGTAAAAGATCAGCTCGCACAGTGCATCTCTGGCTGGTTCCGTTGTTAAGCAAAGGGTTGCAGCATAAGATACACCATGGCACTATTGACTGTTACACCAATAGCACCCGGGATCTTGTAGGAGTAATGCACTGGACCAGGGGCAAATGGAAATTCTTAATCCCTCTACAAGTTGCTAGCTAAACACTTTGGGCAGTTGTAAGCCGAAAAGGATTTTTTTTGCTGGAACTCAAACTACGACAAGGTGCATTACTGGTTTTTCCACAGCATTTTCTTGTTGTCGCTTTTCGAGCCAAAAGGCAGAAAAATGTCAGCCATTCTTAGCACTTTAACCCACTCCCCCTCCTCCTTTGAAGTCTTTGGTAAATGACCATAGATTGGGAATGGAGACAGAATCAGCTGTTGTGAGAGGAACCTATGGCACCTCCATGCTGAAATGAATTGCACAAAGCCATGGATGGCGAGATCAATAGGACAAGTGAGGATAATGCCAAAGGCTGAGAAAAACTCTAGCTGTTGGAAAACCATAACACATAGTGGCGCTACCAGTTGCGTTAGCCGGACGGACTATTGGCCTAGAAACCTGTCTATGAACAGGTAATGACCAACGGATCACGATTGATCGAGGTCGTAAACCTGGTGCAGCTTGTCTCACATGCTGAAAGCCACACCGTGGTATCCAGATGGTTAATCCTCTGGAATTTAAGGGGTGACGTTATTGGGTACAATGTCAGGGGCAGATTTTGCAACCTGGACACGTCTCCAACCTTGGCGATCATGAAATTGTACTTATTAAGGTGGTGATTATTTGCAATTCCATCCACCTACCGATAGTCGCTTGCACATGAACACTCATGGTTGACTCATTCACCAAGCATCCATGACGCATCCAGTGCAACATTGAATCGATGTCTACAAGCATTGTCTGATTGCATCACATCATGGACAGAGCTATTCATGCCAAACCATGTGTTGACACGTGATGAACGACAATGCTCAACGCATATCAGTAATGGCATGGAAAACGACAATGGACTGGAACACATGCTGTTTATAATAGCAGAATCATGCGTACACAACAATAGCCCATGAGGATCTAAGCCCGTGAAACATGCGACTGGTAGCCTACCAATCCATGACTTGACACTATTCAGGTCTTGACCTTTGCCTACCTCTCTTTCTGTTGGTCTACATTTACAGAGTACACAACATCCCCGAGACGTGTTACGGGTCAGTCATACCAGTCTCAATACACCTGACCATGTAACTTACAAACTTGACAACACGTGAACTCACTTGTCCGTGATATCAAACTCCCGGTATGTACCTTAGCTACTTGTCAATCATGTGTTTGAGGTGGATGCACACTTCTATCCTACAAGGAATCATCATTCAACATGGATTGGGCACAAGGCTGAATGGCAGAACAACCACGATGTGTTTGGTGACAAGCATGCCCGTTACCAGCCAAAACACTTTAATATGCTCAAATTGGGCAAGGATGTACACAACAGAAGCGAGACATCATATCATCTCCATGATATCTCTCTCTGCTTGATCCATGTTGCTTTGCATGGATGAGGAACATTGTTGAATGCTTCATGGAGTTCCTTCATGGTCGTACACACAATGGATTACGCTATAAGGAGGATAATGTCCACCTAGTCTCCTTTGTGAGAGGTTCTCTTACCATGCTGGAGTCCACATCGGACTATGATGGTCAATATGACCAAATTCAAACTCGTGTTTGTGAGCATGAGGACAGAATGGTTGAAAACTGGTGAGCAGGTTGTACACTCACATTGTGACACATACCACCCCTTTCATAGAGACTGACGTTGGACGAATCATATAGAGAAACACTCCACGTTTCAGGTGCTCCATGATCCTCAATCTCCTACTCTACAACTAGGGCTCAAGAAGACGATGTGCAAGTGTGCTAGTTTTGAGGACACTAGCCATCGTGGCTCTGTGTCAGTACTCAAAGTACATCAAGGATGCTCATGCTCGCCATAGACATGGCAAGATAACACCTAGCATAGATCAACCACATGCACGTGATTTTGAATGACACATCTATCGATGGTGCCATCTACCCAACATCCAAATCATTACAGCTAGAATTTGAGCTGGCATGGTTGTATGATTTAAAACCACTCACAACCCCTCATTCTACGTTACACTGTAAAGGATCTCATGTCATTATTGTAATGACACTGAATACACCTTCAGAACCAATCTAGCCCGGTTATTGCTTGTCTACATAGTACTGTCCAAATTCCATTCCGATACACATGACACCCTCTTTTACTTCTCAGTGATAAGCGCAAGGCTTGATTTACGTGATTGAATCAGGTATAAATCTGGTAACGTAAGCATGATTATGTGGTGATTCATAACGATATCATCCCACCCATCCCAATGAAATTCTCATTGAACAATAATACTTCATGAAACTCACGCTGACACGGTCTATCCATGATCACAATCTGGTGTTCACCATTGGTTGAAGATAAACTCCATTGACTAAATGCGCCAAATGCAACCTTCTAAGGCAATGAGCAATAATCAGTTTGTGCTGACATCTTCCAGATGTTCCAAGAGGCAAAGCACATCCTTGGGTATGTACGTCCTCCTACGAGGATCGACACATGCACTGACCATGCCTTGATGTTGTGTATCCAAAGCAAAACTGTGCCAAGAAAGACGTGGGTGTCTTTCCTGGCTAGACAGGATGAGTGCTTCGATGCTTTTAAGATGTAGATTTTGTCTGTATAGACTGAGATTGGCAGGTGGTTAAAGGTGCTTCGCACCAACGGTGGAGGAGAATATCTCTCAAATGACTCCCGTAGCTACCTCAAGCGTCGTGGGATCGGGCACGAGGTCACTCCACCAAGAACACCACAGCTGAATGGTATGGCTAAACTTGTGAACAACATGCTCGTGGAGTGTATTCATAGTATGCTCCAAGATGTGGAGCTCCGGCCAAAAAATTGTGTGGAAGCGGTCAACACTATTGTATACCTCAAACATTGGAGCTCCACACACGACGTGCCACTGATGATATCGGAGGAGGCATGGACGAGGTGCAAGCCAACAGTGAAGCACTTGAAAATTTTATGGTTGTGGCACATTCATGTATGTGCCTACTTGTAGCTGTAACAATCTGGACACTAAGTCGGTGAAGGCAGCCTTCTTCAGCTGCAACACCATGAGATACCACCTCTACAAACTCGTTGCACGTAGTATGATCCGCCACCAAGACGTTGTCTTTCAAAAGGACGTGAGAGCTATAGATGGAGCCCTATGTCTGCATTTCCACTTGCTCACGCACTTGTACCTGAGGTGGGAGAAGAACCGGTAGCAAAAGAGGACGGTGCGGAAGATGGCAATGATAGTGGCAATGACAAAGAGGTGGAAGGAGCAGAAGAAGGAGAAGGAGCCAACAGTCAAATCTGATGAGGAAGAGCAGCAAAAGAATGTACAACAGTTGCCAGGAAAGTCTGGATGCCTCCCAAAAGGTGCAAAGGACAATTGGGGATGGCTACGGCAGTCTGAGAAGCTCGCAAAGAAGCAGACGCAACAAGGGGAGTGGCTGAAACTGTGCAGCACTCCACCGCCAACGGAGTCCCCTGACCGCAAGCTCCTCTTCCTCACCATCACTGATGACTGAGCCACCTTCACCGAAGCCATGCACAGCACCAAGGCGGTAGATAAGCATGCTGCAGAAGACAAGGAGTATGGTGCACTCACAAAGAACGACACCCGAACCCTCGAGGAATCTCCATGCAGCAGTCGGGTGATTGGGTACCCTCATGGGCCACTCAAACTTGCCACCACGATATGGACCACGAGTGTATCACGTTAGTTAAGATTTCCCTTTTTGTGTAAGAAATGGTGGTGGTTTATTCATGTGCACAGACTATCAAGCACTGAACAACATGAAGGTGAACAGTCAATTTTCCATATCACAAATTGAGGTTGTTTTGATCAATTCCTTGGGGTAGATCTTTTCCTTGGGTTTACTTGAGGAGCACCATTAGATCCCCTCCTTCAAATATTTTTCATACATAATATGATTCTTGAGACACCTGGGACATTGTCGATTTCCATTGTTGTGTTTGGGCTTTCAAACACCTCGACAACATTCCAAGGAGGGATGAACCCTATGTTCACCAAGAAACTTTGTTAGTATGTCTTGGTTTACCTATGCGACATCTGATTTTTCCATAAATAAAGGAAAATAATTTGAACATTTGTGTGAATTCCTCGCGATCCTATGACAGAAGTGTGATACAATTCAAATTGAGCCAGGGAAATTCTATACAAGATAAGCTCCCATAAATTGGACACGTAGCTAGCAAAGATGATATTCATGTTGACCCACAAAAATTCCAAGTCGTAATGGAAAGGCACACTCGGAGAATGTTCAGCTTGCTTGATCATTTCCTGGCCTTGCAAGTTCATTTCTATGGGTTAGTCAAGGATGTTCGACCTTGCTAGCTCCACACATTAGGTTCATGTTAAACTACATGCATTTAAAATGGATAGTTGACTTCAAGAACAATTACCACAATTTTGGAGAACTTGTGCCCAAAATAGTCATACTAGGGCGGAGAGGATGAGTGAACAGGGCAAGGAATATTGCGCAATAATGGCTAGTGCAAAATCGTCTAGCATGTCTTGCACAAAATCATTTTTCTTTATTATATATAAGATTAACAAGGAGTTCATTCAGAGAAAACATTGAGTGATACACATATGTTATCATGTTGAGTAATCATTTTTGTTGTTACAAAACCTCGTTTGGGATCGATGACTAAAGGGCAAGGAAGAAACATATATGGGCCTTTGGCCAACATGAGTCATTCATGACTGTTGCCCAAAGAGTGACCTACAGGGGAAAATTCTAAATCAAGCTCCTGGCAAAAGTTTATGAATTTGGATAAAATATTTCATGTAGGAGCTTTATTCACATTTGTCACAAAGGTCAGTCGGATGAGGAACATCGCCTATGCCTAAGTATGTCGCTAAACCAATGGCATGTTTTCAAAAAAAAAAAATTGGCAGTTGTTACAGCGGTATGAAAAGCATTATAGGGGATTACATGCTCTTTTCAAGCATTGTAACTTCCATTGCAAAGTTCTTCATGAGATTGTTTTGTTCATTCCATACTCATCTCAAGTGTACTTGGAAGAGGGTAAGAAATGGTGACGTGGCTAACAACGATATGCTACATCTCGCCATAAGGATTGAAAATGAATTATGATAAGGTATAGAAAATGGCTATTTGCTTTCCTTGCCTCTCACCCTTTTGGACACCGAGGTTTTCCCTTTGAAAGAAAAGTATTTTGTGGGTGGATTCTTTGTGCCATCACCATAGAGTTTGGACCTATTTGAGGTAGTTTCCATATTTCTTGGCCGTGTGTGTGACTTGTCACATTAAAATGATGTAATATACCAAAGTTCTCCCTTTTTGGTGCCAAAAAAAACAGGTACTGAAGTAATGTCCTTCATCCAAGCCTCCTTCGTTTGTTTCTCCCATCCCATAAATGATGTGTGATTGAAATCATTTCAAAAAGGATTAGTTAAAAAAGGATCAAGGGAGGATGAAGGTAGACATGGTGTGAAAAATTCATGTGTGATGAGTTTTTCTGATTTTTTTCCATACATTTATTCAATATTTGTAAGGGAATAAAACTTACTAATTGTGAAGACATCATGGATACATTTTTGGACAAACTTACCAAATTGCCCATATTTTGGTCATTGTTTATTTAGGACAACAATGCCCCTAGGCAGCCAAAAGAAGGTAACCGCACCCCTGGTTTGCATCCAAACGCAATGTTGATGTGAAGTTCAAACTGACTCCATGTGACATGCATTTTGCCTCAGAGTGCCGACGTCAGCATTTGAAAAATCTACAAACCCCTCTTTATCGATTTATCATTACTTTGGGGGTTAAGTGTGTGCTCTGCATAGGGGATCCAAGACTCTCCATGGAACGAAAGGGAAACTATCGAGCCCCACTACTAGAGGGCCCAACAGGTGTCCGTGCAAAAACAAACAGTGCAGTGACCATACATCAACATAATTCTTTAAACTATCACTTTATCCACCATTTGCACATCAACCACGCCATATCCAAATTTGGGACCTTTTCGCTCTTTTTGTGAACACTATATCCAGCGAGCATGTAAAAGAAATGCTCTATCCAAATAAACACGCTATTTCGATATCGCATGCCATCCAGCGATAACATACGGACATTGTCAAACATGAAAAAAACACTCACCTCTCAATGGGGGGGTTGTTTTGCTTCTTACAAAGATTTGCAAGGGTCTTGAAAGGAAGGTCTGAAACACCCAATGCGTTGAAAGGGAACCGACTGGGCCTCGCTACTGCAGGGCCAAGGAGGGGCCTATGGAAAATGAAAACCCAAAGTGTAATTTTGGGTAGGGTTTGAAAGCGGGTTGCATGTATTAACATGGGTTTTCTTCTCTAGACAGAGTTAAAAAAATGCTGTTTCTACTTTATCACGATCAAGAAATTAGCCTTCTCCCCTGTTTGACTCGTAAACCCCCATTTACAGATGTAGGGTTTTATGTTTGAGCAGGCGGAGACCGTGTAAACATAGAAAACCCTATATCTTCACATGGGGGTTTGTGAGTCGAACAAAAGGGTAATCGCTTGACCGTGATTATCGCGATAGCAGGGGTGATACATCACCCTCCTTGCTTCGCTTGATCGGGGACTTGTGTCACCGATCAAAATGGGTATGTCGTTGTTTTTTAAATCTTTATGGATATGGCATGGTTAATATTCAAGTCACGGATGTACCAGGCTTTTGTTGACGCTTGCTCAAATACATCAGTTATAAGGTATAGAATAAAACCCTCAACCTCAAATGTGATTTGGGGTTGGGCTTGGTCTTGGTTTCTATCTCAAACGAGATGGGTTTGCTTGAAAGAATTTATAGTTGTGAAAAGGGTGTATTCACTGGATCACAATGTTGCAAGGGATCGATGAGTAGATGAAAACCAATGATACAGATCGACTTGAATCACTATCTACACCCGCTTTTTTTATAACAATGGACACGGTTGTCAAATCGCTCAAAATAAGGGGTAGGTGGGAATATGACCCGCATTTTTCATCATCAATGATTCTTTTTTAGTCAAGTTTTCACTAAACTTTCTAAACGTTCATTAGTCAATATCATAAAACCATTTACATTTCTTCATGCATCATGTTCGTTAGATGTGCTGTTAGATAATGTGCTCATTTTTACCATAAAAATGCTGAATAAAAACAAGATGAAATAGAAGGACAAGAAAGTGATGGACTATGAAGCTCACATCCAATAGTTGCGTGGTTTTGTCCACGTTACGGAAATGAAGTGTATGGATATGAACTCTCCATGCACCACTGGTGTGCAAGGGCGGGTACATAAGACTTTAAGGTGAATAAAAACACTTTTTGTGCACGCATACATCTATTTTTATGCGAAAGAAGAAGATTTTCACAAAAGGTAATAATGGTTTGCCTATTAGATATGACAAGACAATAAGCATGAGAAATGTGAAAAACTGTAAACTCTTGAAGAATTGGTCTAACATTTCATTGGTTGTATAAAAGGTTAGCAAGATTTGTTTCATCTTCGTATAATGATACTTAAGATTTCATATATTCTTAGATTGCTTTATGGCGGTAGAGAGCATGGAACGTGAATGGAATTAAAAACTGCGTAGCTTTTATAGCGTCTTCACTATTGATAAAGAATTGATAGTTCTTTGCATTTATAAGTTTTATGAATGTTGTGCTATGAAAGCACGAGTAACCCATGGTTATGTTATGAACTTGAAACCACCAAGTGAGGATGCCAATTATTGAGTTCCACATTTTTTCCATCTTCTTTAAAAATAAAGCATGCATTGATATGATTTTTTTGACAAAACATTACTGTAGCGGGAGGGCCGGTTCGGCCCTCCCTCCTCGCTGAAGCGAGGAGTGGTTGCACACCACCCCTCGCGTCAGCGAGGGCTGGCCGGCGGCCAGCACTTTGCTGGCCGCCGGCCAGCTCGCTGCCGGCCGGCTAGACGGCCGGCGGCCGGCCAAGCGACTGGCCGGCCACCGGACGGCCAGCCGCCAGCCGCCGATCGCGGCCTCAGTCCAATCGGCAGCTGAGAGGCTACGAGGGCCTCGAGGGCGAGGCCTCGTGGCCTCGTGCCCTCGCCCCCCCCCCCCCCCCCCCCCCCCTCGCCCTCCTTGCAAAAAAAGCAAGCGAGGACGAGGGATAGGGGGAGCGAGGGTGAGGTCGAGAGAGCTGGCGCAAAATCGCCAACGTGCCTCGCACACGACGATTTTGTACTAGAATGGCAAAACGTAAATCAGAGTTTGTTCGCGAAGAACTTTGACATAAAATAAATGAAATAACTCGTGCGAACATACGAGTTCGAGGTAAAAACCCACAGTTTGGGTCCCAAAACCAGGGGTTTGGTTAAAAACGGAAATGGGCCTCTGGAGACTTGAAACATTCGAGTCTCCCTGCTCTGGGTCGTTGATGACGATTGCCCCTCAGTCCTACGAAGGGGGTAAACCCCTGACGCGGACTGAGAACGTCATTTTGCAAACTGCGACAATGACTTCAAAGCAGGAGCTGGAGACTCAGCCCGGTACAGTGGTTCTCAGAGCCAGACGACCCTCGCGACCAAGAGTTCGCGACCAACGGTGGCTACGACATAGATAAAACACCGCCAGTAGCTACAAGCAGCAGTAGAAACGCCAGAAGGGACTACGACATCTACGCTTCACCGTTTGAAGCGCCGTAAAGTGCGTTAGGAAGCTAGAGAAGAGCTCTCTTTTTTGGGGCTTCTTCTCCACAGTCTCTCCTCACCTCTAGGGGGCCTAAGGGAATTTTGTGGGACGGGGTGGGGATTGCCCACCCCCAAACCACCAAGTTTTCCCCTCTCTTCAAGGTTCCCTCCTTCCCTCCTTCAACCAAAAATTGGGACAACGTTTCTTCCCAAGGCCAGGGGCTCTCAAAGCTTGAGGAAGCCCTAAAAAGAGGGAGGACAACACCTTGGGGACTTTTGGTGGCTCCCCCAACGCCGCCGGCTCAAGGAGGACGCCGCCAAGGGGCGCGAGACGTGCCAAGAAGATGTAAGAAGAGACCATGGAAGACCAGAAGACAAGAAGACAAGAGGACAAGAAGAAAACTAGTCTTTTTGTTATTGACCTTGTACTTGCTTGTTTTCCTGCTCTTTGTCTTAGTTTTGTGAGCGGTACTCAAACTTCTTGTTACTCCCTTCTGTTGTTATACTCTGTTCTCCTAGATCCTAGTTGCTACAAAGTGCTGTGAGTCACGGCTTAGGAGGACTAGTTTTCTAAACCCATGACCTTGTGCGGACGTGGCGGCCTAGGAAAATAGAAAATCAACTTATATTTGCTTCACCGATCGTGAGAGAAACGTCTCAGGAGGCGATTCCTCCTTGTTATGGAGTGTTCCTTACAACGACCTTCACGTGCTAGTTGCACGAACGACAAGATGGCAAGTGCCGGACCGTCCAAGACAAACAAGGGCAAGGTGGTGACGGCCTCACCACAAGCTCTTGGCGGACTCCAAATCTTGGAAGCCGCCGCTGCGAGCACGGTTGCCAATCCAAAGGCAACCGTACCGCCTAAGGCAACCGTGCCGCCTAAGGCAACCGTACCGCCTAAGGCCACCGCATCGCCTAAGGCAACCGACGCCGACCTCGGCGACACCGGGAACCGTGCGGAGGCCGAAAAAGTACTCGACGAGCACGTCGACGTGCATGTGGGCGATCCCCACGCGACGGACGACCCAATGGAGGAGGATCTCCTAGAAGGGGACCCCAACGAAGAGCACGACACCGACGATGGCAAAGGCGATGAGGATCGCGACCATCGTCATCGTCATACAGTGAACTCGAGCCGATTTCTCAAGAAGGATAAGACGCCCGCCGCGTCACCTGAAGCTGCCGATGGCAACGAGACTGCCGAGAGCAGCAAGGGCGCTGAAAGCGGTCACACGGGAAGTTCCCGCGAGAACGAGCCGGACGACGACGCCGCGAAGGCAATTCGCGAGGACCGTCGTAGACTCGCGGAGTTTGCTACTGAGGCGGCTAGCCGACTCAAGATCACCACCAACGGTGGGGATACGGCACCCCTCGGAGGAATGGGGGCGGACCCCCCTTCCTACGATGCGGCCGCGATGGGAAAAGACAGCGCCCGAGCGTCGTCGCGGACGACAGTCTCCTCCGAAAGGTGGGACTCCTCGGAGGCGTGTACGCAAACCATACCCTCTTGCAGTGGGTAAGGGTGCACGGACAACGTGAGGCCCTGGAGGCTATCGCCAATGCTTTGACGACATCAGAGCTCAAGTTCAAGTTTGCCAACTTGCTAGCCCACGTCAGGCAGAGCATCACGGACCTTGACCATGATCGCCAGCTGCAGCGCCTGACCGCCCATGAGGCAAGCCGCCAATGCAACGACCTCGACAAGGCGTTGCAAAGCGTGACCCAGGTGCGGATGCAGCAGCAAGAGTAGCATGCCGCAGCTGCGGATGCCAC
The DNA here is from genome assembly GCA_023375785.1 of Penium margaritaceum. Lineage (NCBI taxonomy): Eukaryota > Viridiplantae > Streptophyta > Zygnematophyceae > Desmidiales > Peniaceae > Penium > Penium margaritaceum. The sequence continues at coordinate 85,239 of SZWC01007931.1, forward strand.
TGCCGGTGGCAGCGACGAATTGCGTACCTCGACGACTTTGGGGTCGGTCATGAACACGTCCTTCCTCCACAATGTGGAGATCTTTTGGAAGGGCGTGAAGCTGACCGACTGGCTGAACCACATGGAGCACGTTCTATTTATCCACAAGGCTCCACTCAAGCAGTGGGGCGACCTTGCCACGACGTGGCTTGAAGACAAACTCTTCAAGTATGTGGTCAAGGAGTGGACTGCGCAGCAGCCGCACCTCGAGTGGTAGCCCATGCCGTGGGAGGCCTTCTGCACGATCATGCGTAAGAAGTGCACCCAACATGAGGAGGCGCAGCGTGCCTTCCACAAGATCAAGGACTTGAGGCAGCTGAGCAGCTTGCTCGAATCCTACTTGAGCGAGTTTGCCGCACTCATGGAGGAAGCCAAAAGCTTCACCGAGGGCGATGGGACTCCGACCTTCAAGCACCCGGAGTGCATGCTGCTGGAGTACTTGCGTGATGGTCTCACCAGCGAGAAGCCGAAGGACAAGACCACCACAATAGCCACTAGCCAAGCTTGGACAAGCTGGAGGGCATTGAGCGACTACATGAGCGAAGTGTATTCGGCGAACCCGAAGCACTAGTCTGATGCACGGCTGAACACGCGTGCACAGCAAGGCGCATGGATGCTGCATGGGCTGGTGGGTCAGTTAGACAGCGAGGCGGGGCGAAGGGCAAGCAGCCTGAAAACCCTCCAGTCAAGAAGGCTGGTGGATACAAGGGCCTCAACAACAAGCGTAGTCACGAGAATGACGAGCTGCACGCGGCGCGTGAGCGTCGCAACACATCCTTCTGCGAAGGGCTCTACCACAACTGTATGTAGCCAGGCCACTTTAGGGCTCAGTGCCCTCACGCAGCTGGGGGTGGACAAGAGGCCGCGGCGTTAGCTGCAGCAGTAGCACCTCATGGGGATGGTGCAGTAGGAGGCCGTGGAGAGGACCATGGACAGGGTCGCAGTCGCGGTAATGGGCCCGGGCGTGGTAACGGACAGGGCCGTGGGGCAGGTTTTCCCCACCCCTGAGTGACGTCAGTGGGGACCACTCAGGGATAAAACTGGATCACGAGTGTGGGTTCATGTTTTCAGATGAGGATGTTCAACAATTTGAGTTTTTGACGTTCAAATTTCTCTGTTGTCTTCTCTCCTCTTGTTGAACTGCATTCTACACTTGCTGACCGACATTTCCCACTAAACCTTGCATCTCTGGACAAGATGCATGATCGTACATGCTTAGTGATGGCGACACCAACCACTGTGCAGGAGTTGTGTGACACACTGATTGAAGCAAACGCCCTCAAAGCAATGAGTTCAATCACGTTTGTAGTACCTTTAGTGGACGATTTCGACCCAATAAAATTTAAAGACTGGAAGGTACTAGCCGAATTCACACGTGCCCACAAGATGTGGACTCGAGTGGGTGAATCATGGGAGTTGCGATGCCCGTCATACAGATTCTGTGTTTATCACAAACTCGGCTTGCCGTCGTCGATTCTGTTCACTTGGAAGAGTGGAGGCAACATGACGACGCACTTCAAAGGACACCTAGCTGGTGCTCCCGTGAACGTACTTGCTCACACTGGAGGGGACGACTCTTTTGCTAGCCTTTGCTTTACCCGACAGGTTGGCCTGAAGCATGAGCCATCAAATGGCACCGTCGTTGTCGGTGAAAACCGTACGGTACCCATGATCGGTACTTGTTAAGCAAAAATTTGCATTCAAGGGTACACACAGAGTGTCACGTTGAAGGTACTCAATCTTGTTGACCCATTTGACGTGGTGCTAGGCAACCTTTGGCTGCGTGAGAAAAAGGCTCTAATGTGCTTTGAATCAAAGCGCTTGATCCTCCGAGAAGGACAGCGCCGCTTTACGTTGATTCCAAGTACGGAATTATCACAGACCCGACTCAAAGTCCATGCCAGCTTGTCTGCGATGCAGGTCAAGAGACGTATTCGACAAGGTTGTCGATACTTCTTGGCTCAGCTGCAGAAAGTGGAGGACGACGTGAAGGAAGACACGCCACAAGAGATAAAATCTTTATTGGCAGAGTTTTTGGATGCATTCCAAGACCCACTGGCTGGACTTCCAACATAAAGACACATGGGCCACACAATTCCGCTACAACCGGAGGTGACTCCTCCGTTCAGACCCATGTATCGCCTTAGTCAAGCAGAAAGGCGAGAGGCCGAACACCAAATCAAAGAGTACCTTGCAAAAGGGTGGATCCAGCCCAGTAGCTCGCCGTATGGTGCGCCGATCCTTTTTGTGAACAACAAGGACGGTGGTTTACGCATGTGCATGGTTTACCGGGCAATGAACAAGCTAACGGTGAAAAATTGATTCCCCTTACCGCGGATTGAGGACCTTTTTGACCAACTCCAAGGCGCATAATTATTTTCGTCCTTGGAATTGTCTCAAGGGTACCATCAAATCCGCATCACGGAAGATGACGTGCCCAAAACCACGTTTCGAATGCACATGGGACACTATCAGTTCCGAGTGTTATGCTTCGGGCTTACAAATGCCCCTGCAACCTTCCAAGGAGAAATGAACCGAACGTTCGCCAAGCAACTCGGACAGTTTGTCTTGGTTTATCTAGATGGCATCCTGATTTTCTCCAAATCACTGGAAGAGCACATAGAACATCTGCGCGAAGTCCTCGCAATCATGCGGGTAAAGAAGTTCTATGCAAAAGTGAGCAAGCGCAAGTTTGCACAAGATGAGCTCGAATACCTTGGACACATCGTCGGCAAGGACGGCATCCATGTCGACCCACGAAAGGTCCAAGCCGTTGTGGACTGGCCACGTCTCGAGAATGTTGGGCAGATTCGATCTTTCCTCGGCCTTGCAAACTAGTTTTGACGGTTTACGCAAGGGTATTTGACCCTGGTAGCACCGCTAACCAGGTTCACGCGAAAAGACGTGCGTTGGGAATGGACACCTGATTGCGAGAACGCTTTTCTCAAAGTCAAAGAGCTCCTATCGACGGCGCCCGTCCTAGCTCTTCCGGATCCGTCGCAACCGTGGGAGATTCGATGTGATACGTCGGTAGTAGGACTCGGAGCCGTCCTCATGCAGAATGGTCACCCAATTGCGTATGAGAGCCGGAAGCTCATTCTCGCGGAAACGCGGTACACGACTGGGGATCAAGAACTCCTTGAAATAGTACACGCTTTCAAGATGTGGAGTTGCTACCTTGAGGGTACGGAAGGGGATGTGACGGTCGTGACCGACCATAATCCATTGGTGTTTTTCCAAACGCAACCGAACCTGTCACGACGACAGGCGCGTTGGAGCAAATACCTGAGCCGATTCTCGTTTACATGGGAATATCGGCCAAGACGCATCAATGTGGCCGATCCACTAAGCTGAAAGCTTGTCGACATTAAAGCAACCACTGAGGTCAGTGGGTGTTTTATGGCCATTGCAACAGCAACAGTACAACCACCGGATCCCCTTGCACCTCTGCGGCAACCACCACGAGAGATTATCCATTACAACAGTTTTGTAAACAGGATCCGGATGGGATACTGTGTGGATTCTTGGTTTCAAGAATCTCGAAATCTGGACAAGTACGGCTTGGTGGAGGCCACAGGAATCTTCTGGCATGGAGAACAAGTTGTTGTGCCAAACTAGGGAGACCTTCGAGCAAAGGTTATCTCCCAGTTCCACGACCCGCCGGTCGCATGTCATGTGGGACCTCGAAAGACCGGACAGGCACTCTTAGACCATTATTGGTGGCCAGGATGGAGTGTCGATGTCCATAAGTATTGCATGACATGCGACCCATGTCTTCGGAATAAGGTTAGTAACAAGAAGCCTGCTGGACTCCTCCAACAGCTTCCCATTCCTGGGACTCCATGGGAGTACGTCAGCATGGACTTCATTACTGGTCTTCCGGACATTGCCCGTGGCCACGATGCAATACTAGTGGTTGTGGATCTTTTGACGAAGATGACACACTTCATTCCTACAACCAGTGACGTGAACATAGAGGAGACCGCTCATCTCTTCTTTGAGGGTGTCGTAAAGTACCACGGCTTGCTGTTGCGCATTATCTCTGATCGAGATTGAAAATTTGCTAGTAATTTCTGGCAAAAGATGCACAAGTACATCGGCAGTGAGTCGCAAATGTCGACAGCATTTCACCCTCAAACTGACGGACAAACAGAGCGCATGAATCGCACTCTGGAGCAGATGCTCGGCATGTACGTGGACCCTGCCATGCATGATTGGGATGAATTCCTAGTACCGGCAGTGTTTGCGGTTAACAACTCAGTGAATGAGTCCACACAGTTCACACCGTTCGTGTTGAACAGTGGTCGGCATCCAGTGGTACCCTCTTCATTGGTGAAGAGTGGGAGTACAGAAGGGTAGGTTCCTTCCGCTCAAGCCTTTGCCTAGCACATCGACTCCTTGTTATAGGAGGCAAAGGGTCACCTTCAAGCAGCTCGGCAGCGACAAAAGGCATATGCTGACAAAGGTTGCCGGGAGGTCTCGTTTGACATAAGTGACAAAGTGCTACTAAGCACTAAAAACATTCGGCTGAAGTTGCCAGAGGCAAGAAAACTTCTATCGAAGTGGATTGGGCCGTTTCCCATTGTGGCACGCATCAGGCCAGTGGCATACCGATTGCTACTTCCGCCGAGTATGAAGATACATGACGTATTTCATGTGAGCCTGTTGGCTCCAAACATGGAAGACGGAACCGTTCAGCCACCGCCAGCAGTCTTTGCTGCCGACGGCCAATACGAGGTCGCCTACTCCAGCACCGAGAGCGTACTCTTTGGTCGCGCATTGTTAGGGAGTACCTCGTTCATTGGGCCAGTTGTGGACCTGAACATAACTCATGGGAGCCCGAATCTCGGTTGCCCACAGGGATGGTCAATGAGTAATGGAGCGAGCTTGCAGCTCGCACAGATCGACACGTGGCAAGAGGTACCACCTGAACCCGGAAAAAGTGAACAACATTCCCACAAGGCAGCATTCATGGACAGCGACCATGAGAGGTTGGGGACGCCCAACATGGTTGTCGCACGGACGCTCCACCCTAAAGGGGGGAGGCCACTAGCCATGCTGACCTACAAGCTGCAGCTTAGGTCTATGTACCATGCACGTGTTCATGTCTAGCTGGTGATTGAAATCATTAATTTTCTTTCAAAATGTTGATGACTCACTAACTGACAATCCTGCTTGTTGTTCATTAACCGAAACGGTTCATAATACATGGGGAGGAATGTAGCAAGAGGGCCGGTTTGGCCCTCCCTCCTCGCTGAAGCGAGGGGTGGTTGCGCACCACCCCTCGCGTCAGCGAGGGCTGGCCGCCGGCCAGCACTTTGCTTGCCGGCGGTCAGCTCGCTGCCGGCCGGCTAGACGGCCGACGGCCGGCCAAGCGACCGGACGGCCACCGGCCGGCCAGCCGCTAGCCGCCGATTGCGGCCTCAGCTGGATCTGCGGTTGAGAGGCCACGAGGGCCTCGAGGGCGAGGCCTTGTGGACTCGTGCCCTTGCCCCCCCTCGTCCTCCTTGCAAAACAAGCAAGCAAGGACGAAGGACAGGGGGAGCGAGGGTGATGTCGAGAGAGCTGGCACGAAATTGCCAGCGTGCCTCGCACGCGACGATTTTGCACCAGAACGGTAAAACGTAAATCGAAGTTTGTTCGGGACAAACTTTGACATAAAGTAAACAAAATAACTCGTGCGAACACACGAGTTTGAGGTAAAAATCCCCAGTTTGGGTCCCAAAACCAGGGGTTTGGTTAAAAACGGAAATGGGCCTTCGGAGACTCGAAATATTGGAGTCTCCCTGCTCTGGGTCGTTGATGACGATTGCCCCTCAGTCCTGCGTATGGGGTAAATCCCTGACGCGGACTGAGAACGCCATTCTGCAAACTCCGACAACGACTTCAGAGCAGGAGCTTGAGACTCAGCCCGTTACAGTTATGCACAAGCTTCATAGAACATAAGTAGGGGTACTTGATGAAGACAATGATGAATGCATAATGGATTTTGAAAACGAAAGAACATAGCCTAAGACATGTTCAATTGTGTTCTCCAAGTTTTGCTTTGTTAAAGTAAATTGTGAAAAACAATACAAGAATTCAAAGTGTTGACAGCTGCAAAGCTAATCAATAAACTGATAGTCATAAAATGGTAGTGCAGTTTATTCATCTTTTATGCTGTAGGTAAACCTATTTACACGTCCATTTACTTATGGATGTCGAGAATGATATGGGTTTTTAACAAGAATAGGCACGAAACCATGCACCCACACATTTCACTGCTGACATCGAATCATTTCATTGTAGTTACATTAGAAATAGGTCGTTGTTTTGTGGTTTTCTAAATTATTTACAAGTCTACACACTTCTTTCATTGTTACCGTGAAGAGATTTCCTTACCATCTTATTATGTATTAAGATGTACTTCAAAACAGATGAGAAAATGAAAGTTGTGAATCATTTTTTTTCTCAAAATGGTTGATTGTTTGGAACCGATATAAGAAACATTCATGTTCATAAACAGTTCTGTCGTGATTTGTGACGTTCCTGTCGACCTGTACAGTTTACTGTGACCATTCGGCCGTGTCCATACTCGTGCAGATCCCTGATGCGGACCCTAGAGGCACCGGTGCATCATCTTGTGGCGGATTACCATCCTGGAGCTGACCGACGACCGTTCCAGAGCTCCGGACGCTACCCGGGACCTCTTGTAGTTTTTTTGCAGCATACAGGAGTTTATCGGTGGACTGGCCGCGGGCCCAATTTGCATGTTTTTGTATTGTGTGTCCACCTCTTGATGCCGGATGCATGCATGTGACCAGTCGTAGCATTCGGCTTTTGATTCTGCACATCTAGGTTTAGACAGCGTAGCATTCTGACATGTCTACGCAGAGTTACGGCCAAAACAATGGTTTTGGGCCAGATTTAGGACAGATCTTGCACTGCCGCGTGCGACAATCGTCGTGCGCCGCTGCATGTACTTATGCCATGAACCTGTCATTTGTCATTTCTCTTTGCAAATGCTATTGAACTATTCTGACACTTTGCCTTGTGTCTTCTAGCCAGACCCTTGCTGTTGTGTGCACGACTTGTGACTGTCGTCACCGTTTGACCAGGCACTGACACCTAGTCAGCGGCTGTGTTACTAGGAAGCTTCCACGCATCTTCTCATGGTATCAGAGCGGTGAGACAGTTCTCACCGAGCTGTGCGGCAGAGATGCAGCAGAGTTGTAGCAGTGAGAGCCACAATTGCAGCAGATCCATATGCACCCGTCGACAACAGCAGACCGCCGTCGACGTTGCTCACCACCTCCATGTGAGACTATAGTCGCCAGTAGCATTCAGCAGCAGCAGTAGTGCAGCAGAGTAGCAGCACAGCAGCAACGACGGCAACAGCGCACGGCGGTAGCACCACAGCAACTGCGTGCGGCGGCAGTAGCATAGCAACAGCGCAGCAACAATAGCAGCGGCGACAGCAGTAGCAGTGGTGGCAGCAGCACAGCAGCAGCGCAGCAGTAGCGGCAGTAGCGGCAGCAACAGCAGCACAGTAGCAGCAGCGGCAGCAGCGCGCGGCGGCTGCAGCAGCGTGCAGCAGCCGTAGCGCGCAACAGCAGCAGCAGCAGCGCGCGGCTGCTGCCACAGCCTCTCACGCAGCGGCCAGGCGGCCGCTCTGCATGCTGCCGCGTGGCTGTTGCTGCAACTGACGATGCAGCAGCAGCAGCAACCAAGCAGAAGCTACTGCGCAGCTTCCACGCAGCTCCCACGCGGTTGCTGCGGAGCGGCCGCCAGCTCGCGTAGCAGTCGCGAGGGTTGACAAAAAAAGAAAAAAAAAGAAAAAAAGGGGCAATCTGACGTCAGCATCTTGACTTGTTGATGTCATCAGGTTTTTGCTGACGTCAGCAAAATTCTGCTGATGTCAGCACCTGACAGTGAAATTTTTGGTCGGAGGGTCAAAAGTTGCCAGCGTTTCAACTCCTTGAGAAACGCTCGCGGCTGTGCAATTTGACCACTTTGACGTCTCGGCCCATAATGAGGGGCACCATGGCTCTGTCCGACGAGAAGGGAAAAGGGGTGATAGATCCCCCTTCTTCCTCCTCAGGGGTCATGAGCCCACGTTTGCAGGCCACTGAGGACCTGCAAAGCCAGCAGGATGAGATGCAATGACTGCAGCAAGAGGAGACTGACGCCATCCATACACTCACCGAGCTCCTTCGAGATCATTCCATGACTCCGCGACTGACTTCTGAGCCGGGGTTGTACCCTCTACACAGCAGTCAGCTCCAGCACCGGAGACAGGAGTTGGAGCCGACCAGCCACCTCCTGAGCCTTGGGACGAGGATCCAGACATGCCAGGCATGGAGGGCGACTCCCTCAAGCCCGAGATTTGTATGCTTCAAGAGTGTATCCATCAGCTTCAGACGAGCTCTCGGCCCCCACACACATCCCGCTTTCTAGAGCTTCGATCGTCGCCTGACCTCCACCCCAGCGACTTCCCTCTTCCCGGCGTCTTTCCCATCTCTCGTTCTTCTCAGCATGTGGTTGCTCTCCCTACGGAGCGGCAACCCGAGACGCCGCCTCCCCGGTATGTCAGCGAGGACGACTTTGACTGCTGGGAGATCCTCTTTCAGGTCTGGGCCACTTCAAAGGGCATGTGGCCCTATTACAACAGTCTGTATCAGACTATGGACCGAGCTCAGGTGCTGACAGCGGCTAGGGCGATGCGCGGGCTCCTCTACGCCATGCCGCGCGAGACCGTCATTGACTTCCGCCCATTCTTTGGCCAGGCGGGCACAGGCATCTGCGCTGATCCACATAGGGGCTGGGATCTAGCGCTGTCCCTGCTCGCTGCAAAGACGCATGCCACCCGCGCTGCACACATCCGTGTCTTTCACTCCCTTCGCCAGGGGCCTACCGAGCCCGTAGCAGACTACTAGCGACGCGCTATGAGCATCTACACGCGCCTTGGGACTTTAGGAGGTACACAACTGTGGGCGCTCCGCACGATCATGCTCGGGATTTGCCTTGAGCACACCGACATCTTCACGCGGTACAGCGACGCCGTGCTCGAGCCTTTTTTGGCCTCACTGCAGCTTCTTCCTTGGGCGCACCAGCTTTTCCTCCAGGTGACTTCAGCCCGTGAGGCAGCCGTGGCTCATCAAGAGACCTCCATTGCTGAAGCAGTTATTGCATCACCACCAGCACCCATCCTGCAGACCCCTTCTCCATCCTCCGCCTTGTTATCCTCCTCCCCTTCCACCCCGATTACACCGACTCAGACACAGGGTGTCGCGGCAGCAGCACAGGGGAAGAAGGGGCGACGAAAACGCGGCTCGGGCCAGCAGCAGACGCAACAGCTGCCGTCATTGGGCAGTAGCGGTGGATGTTCCGTTCACTTTTACAATTGTAGAGGTGTCCATCGCTGGACCTAATGCCAGCAGCGGATCGACTAGGCACGGATTACTCACGGGCTCCAGGCTGCGTACGCACTCCGGTCTACATCGAGCAGCACATCCTCCAGACGCGTGGCGACCACGACCGCAGCAGATCTCGCTTCTTCACCAGCGACCAGCGGCGACCCTGACCCACGTGACTGCACCATCGCCGAGCTCCGCCACCTTCTGGCGCTCCGCTTTCAGGGAGGTGCGAGTGTGTTGTCACAGCCGGGTGGTTCACAGACTGTCGGTCCGTCTTGTGGGGGGACACAGTCGGCATGTGATGACGATGGGCCTGACTATACAGATTGGATTCATGAGTCTCACCGTTGTGCCCTTCGTCGTTCCTCCCCACCTGCTGCCCAGCTTTCGTCCGAGGCCGAGTGTTCCATTGCCCATTGTACAGTGACCTCCTCCAGTCGTGATTCCGGCGGTACTTGGATCATCGATTCTGGTGCCACTCATCACATTACGTGTCGTCGTAGTGATTTCGTCGTTCTTAGCCATGTTGCGTCTGTCCGTTCCGCCCGCACAGGCTGTGGTCAGTCCTTGCCATTCCAGGGTGTTGGGGTTGTACGTTTCGATGGTCCTTCTGGCCCCTTGTATCTTTCCGAGGTGCTGTTTGTGCCTGACCTTGAGCTCAGTTTGCTTTCTGTCCGTGCTTGCACACTGATGGGACTCTCTGTGGAGCACACTGCCGATTCCACGACTATGAATGCTATTGACACTCACAGCATTTTCCCCATGCCTCTGTTGTGGATGATTTGTATCGTGTCTCCCTGACTTCCGCTCCTTGCTCTTCCTCCCCTTTAGCTCGTGTTTTTGTCACTGGTGTCCTGTCTCCTGATCACCAGCGATTGCTTCATTGCCGTCTGTTTCATGTGGGCTCCGACACTGTGTCGAAGCTCATTCGGACAAAGCCTGCTCTTGGTCTTGACGGGGCTTCTTTCGAGAGGCCGCCCAAGACCGATTGCCTCTTCTGTGCCCATGGTAAGATGCATCGTTGCACTTACCCTGACTCCAGCTCTCGCACCCTTCGCCCTCTCGAGTTAGTCCATTCATACCTTCTTGGTCCTCTTCCTGTCGAGTCTTTGTCCAATCGGGATGGATACGTCCTGACCCGGACTGATGACTTCGCCCGGATGCGGTGGGTCCACAGCCTGCGCCAGAAGAGTGATGCCGCTCTCGCGGTTTGCCTCTGGCTAGTGATGGCTGAGAGTTAGTCCCGCCACACTCTGCACACCTTCCGTGCGGATCGTGGTGGCGAGTTTCTAGACAAGATGGATAGCTTCTTCGTTGAGCACAGGATTTTTCACCAGGTCTTGCCTTCTGCTACTCCTCAGCAGAATGGTGTTTCTGAGCGTTGGAACCGCACCATGGAGGATGCGGTTCGCGCTATGCGATCTGAGTGCAGTCTCCCAGAGTCCTTCGCTTTTGAGGGCTTTGCCTACATGACTTGGGTCTGGAACCGCCTCCCACACGGCCACCTTCCGAACCACATTACACCGTATGAGCTTTGGTTTGGTCACCGTGCTGACCTACGCCTCGCTCGCGTGTGGGGATCCTTGGCTTCTGTGTGGTACACCGAGGACCAGTAGGGGTCCAAGGTCTCTCCGCGAGGCCGCTTGTGTGCCTTCGTTGGCATCTCCCCACGGTCGAAGGCCTGGCGCTTTTGGGACCCTGCTCGTCGTCGCATTGTAGAGTCCCGTGACGCGCTCTTTCTTTAGTCCCTCACCTACCGTGATCTGACATCAATTACGTCACTGTCTGTCATCCACATTCCTACGTGTGAGGTCTCTCGCCAGATGGGGGAGTCTGCGCCTACGAGCACCCCTCGCCAGGCTGATGTGTCCGTTTGAGCTCCCTCCACTTCGCGGTCTCCGGCTCTTGATGACCTAGCGATCATCGCTGTTGGCCTAGAGACCTCTACAGCACCGCCGGCTTCTACCCCCGTTCCCTCGCATCCCTCACGTACCCATGATCCTACACCTGTGTGTAAAACTGTGTCCGTACCTGTGTCCACCGGCACTCCTGCCTCTGTGCATAGCCCTGCCTCACCTTCTCCTACTGTCACCCCGAGTCACGTGTCTCCCACACCCGCATCTCCTCGCACGGCATCACCAGCTCTCTTGCCTCAGTCCTCCCCAGTTGCGCTTGTGCCTGTTTCAGAGCTTGAGGTACGCCCCTCGAGCCCAGGTTACTCTCATGAGCCTGGCGGTCATCTTTGACCATTGGATTCCGGAGTGCGGCGAGTGCCTGGTCCTGTACCCAGGCGCTCCACTCGCAGTATCGTGAATGGCGATCCTGGCACAAAGGCCCTAGGCTTGAGTGTCCGCACTGAGCACACAGAGGTACACCCAGCGTGTCCCATAGGGCACGATCTCGTCACTCGCGAGTTTCACATCGCTTGTGATGCAACAGCCGATCTTGTGGCCGTCAAACCTAGCACCGAGGCGTGCGCTCTTGTCACGCAGAGCTCCCCCTCTTTGGCGCCTGACCCGGGCACACTGAGGGAAGCTCTCTCATCACAGGATGCTGATGCGTGGCGTGCTACCTGCGAGGATGAGCTTCGCGCCATCCAAGAGCACGGAGTTTACGAGCTAGTCGACCTTCCACCCGGGAGGAAGACTATTCTGATCAAGTGGGTCTTTTGCAAGAAAGTGAAGCCAGATGGCTCACTGGAACGCCACAAGGCACGCTTGGTTGTCAAGGGGTACTCTCAGATTAAGGGCATCAATTACACTGACACCTTTGCCCCTGTCGGCCGCATGACCTCAACTCGAGCTCTGTTCGGTGTAGTGGCTTAGCATGAGTGGGAACTACACCATATGGATGTGAACAATGCGTTCCTCCATGGCTCTCTGGATGACGCGATCTATGTGGCTCAACCACCTGACTTTGAGGACGGTGACAAGGTTTGGCGCTTGCGCAAGTCCTTCTATGGCCTCAAGTTGTCTCCGCGGTGTTGGAACCAAGAGATCACTAGGACCCTGACTTGTGCGAGATATGTACAAAGTGAGGCAGATCCCTCTCTCTTCATCCAACGGACGCCTGAGCAGTTCACCGCCATCCTGGTCTATGTCGATGACCTTCTGATCGCGTCTCCTTTGCTGGAGGCCGTGAAGGAGGCCAATGCTGTCCTCCAGACTGCCTACGAGATGAAGGACCTTGGTCCGGCAGCAGTGTTTCTTAGCATGGAGATCGTGCGAGACCGCAGAGGTCGTACTCTACTATTGTATCAGGCCCGATACGCACGGGTTGTGGGGGAGCGTTTCAGCGACCTCCTCGATGCAGTACCCACGGCCTCCACACCTCTCAAACCTGACGGGCAGGACGCCCTGAAGGTGGAGGATCCCACACAGCTGGGCGAGACAATAGATGTGACCTTGTACCTTCGTCTCATCAGATCTCTGATGTACCTGGCCACTACCACACGTCCTGACATCGTATTTTCCGTCAACCTCCTTGCCCAGCTTTCGCAGGCTCCACGCGCTAGAGCCCTTCACGCGGTTGTGCGAGTGGTGCGGTACGTGGTCTCCACACCGTACCTCGGACTCTGCTTCCGCCGGCAGTGTTCGGTGGTCCTTGACGGCTACACCGACAGCGACTAGGCCTGGAGCCCAGATGGACGGAGTCGCACCGGTAACGTGTTCCTGCTCGCTGGGACCGTTGTATCCTGGCGTAGCGGGAAGCAGGGCTGCATTACACGTAGCTCATCGGAGGCATAATACGTTGCTCTGGGTGCAGGGGCTGCTGAGGCGGTATGACTGCAGCGCTTGTTCCATGAGCTTGGCCAGTCAGTACTTGCTATCGTGCTTCGCTGCGACAACCAGAGTACTCTTGCCATTGCACAGAACTCTGGTGTGTTTCATGCTCACATGAAGCACATTGCGGTTGAGCACCACTTCGTGCGAGATGTGGTTGAGCGACACGTGATCTTCGTCATTTGGGTTGGCACTGACATGCAGTGTGCTGACCTCTTGACGAAGGCACTAGCACGCAGAAAGTTCCCGGTGGCCATTTGTTCAATTGGACTTTGCCCCTTGCCTGAGAGTGGTTGAGTGTGGGGTGTGCCCGTGTCCATGTCACATTTGTCGTTGCACTTGTTTTTGTACTCGTCTCAGTGTTGCACGTGTATGGATATGCGTACCATCAGGTCATGGGGTAGTGTTGTGATTTGTGACGTTCCTGTCGACCTGTACAGTTTACTATGACCACTCGGCAATGTCCATACTCGTGTAGATCCCTGATGCGGACCCTGGAGGCACCGATACGTGATCTGGTGGCGGACTACCATCCTGGAGCTGACCGACGACCGTTCCAGAGCTCCGGACGCTACCCGGGACCTCGTGTAGTTTTTTTGCAGCACACAGGAGTATATCGGTGGACTGGCCGTGGGCCCGATTTGTATGTTTTTGTATTGTGTGTCCACCGCTTGATGCCGGATTCATGCATGTGACCAGTCGTAGTGTTCGACTTTTGATTTTGCATGTCTAGGTTCAGACGGCGTAGCATTCTGACATGTCTGCGTAGAGTTACGACACAGAACAATTGTTTTGGGCCGGTTTTAGAACAGATCTTGCACTACCGCGTGCGACACCCGCCATGCGCTGCGGCATGTACTTATGCCATGGACCTGTCATTTGTCATTTCTCTCTGCAAATGCTATTGAAGCACTCTGACACTTTGCCTTGTGTCTCCTAGCCAGACCCTTGTCGTTGTGTGCACGACTTATGATTGTCGTCACCGTCTGACCAGGCACTGACGCCTAGTCAGCGGCTTTGTCGCTAGGAAGCTTCCACGCATCTTCTCAAGTTCATGTAGCAAGCGGGCCTATTCCGTCATTTCTCCTTGTAAAGTGAGGGGTGGTTGTCATCCACTCAATAGCATAATGTGGGGTGGCTGTTAATGATTCATTTTTAGGCATTGTTGGTGAAACTTCAGGCTGTTGGCTCGAATTCCCTGTCCTAGAGTTCCCCTTTGTGCCTCTCAAAGAGAGCGAGATGATGGAGATTACAAGTGATGGATTGTGCGAGAGGGACAAAACTGACCGGTGCATATCATTCTTGTGTATCTTACGCACAAAGAGACAAAATATTTTCTTATATTATGTAAAAAACAAAATCTTTTTTTGTTCTCATTGAGTTTTTTATTTGCTGGTTGTTTGCGCTCATTGTGCTCTGTTGTGTCCTCCCGGCTTGTGTACATCGGCGTGCAGATGAATGACGGCGAGACTCGACGCCGGTGGAGTGTCGTCCTGTGGAGCCAACGCACGCTGAGGTCGTCTCGCGGTTCGCTGGAGCCTCCTCTCTCCGGCGACGTGTTCAGCTCCATCGGCAGGCCTCGTCGGCGGTCGCACTGCCGGCAGTCACTGCCGCCGCAGTCGCTGTCTGCATGTGTCCAGCACGTACTGTCGTGTCTGCGTCGTCATGCACTGCCTAGGGTCCCAGTTGCGTGTTGCATGACCCTGTTTGGCAGCATAAACCGTCGTGGGCACTATTTGGGTTTAGGCTGCCATAACTCCTCGCTACTATTTTTCTAGCAGATTCTGACCGCACGGCTGCGTTTGCAACGTCGGTATTATGGTATGGTCCAGTTTTCAGGCAAAACGGACGACGCCCGGGTTTTGGGCTGTCGGCTGCCTGGCAGGCCTCACCGAGAAAACCTGCCAGCCTGAACTGAGCTATTTTCTGATTGGCTGATGGACTGAGTAACAAGCTCTACAGAGCTGGGGGGGGGGCTAGAACTTGGAGGGGTCCCCCATTGCTGTTCATTCTTCATTCCTATTCAGGCATTGTCAGTTTTCAGCTGCTTTCTGGCGCTAACTCTGGCGCGCGCGTTTCTGAGTAACAAAACCCAGAGCTTCCAGACTTAGACTCTAGAGCAGCTGACTGAAGGGGCAGCTGACTTAAGCAACGAGCGTGGAAGCCCGCACGCTGCATCAACAACGCTGCTGCCCCAACATGCTGCATAGTTTCCAGCTTGGTATCAGAGCCAGAGCGTAGCAGCAGCAGCAAAAGACTGGCGAACAGGTGCCAGACAACGCCGGCGGACTTCCCATACACGCCAGTGCAGGGGAAATGCTGCCGGATTTTTTCCGACAGCATTGACCCTCCTGGTGGCGGCGTCAGAATTTTTCCCACGGCCACTGGGCCAGGGGAAATGCTGCCGAAATTTTTCGGCAGCACTGACCCCCACGCGTGACGCGAGGAGGTGAGCGGCAGGCGGCGTCTGATGGCTGTGGGCGACGACGCACACGGCAACGTCACCCAGGTGCAGTGACTGGCACCACCAGCAGCAGTAGGCAGAAGCAGCAGCTTGCAGCACCCTGCAGCAGCAGCAGCTTGCAGCAGCAGCAGCGGCAGCTCGCAGTAGCAGCAGCAGCAGCCCGCAGCAGCAGCAGCTTGTAGCAACAGCAGCAGTAGCGTGCAGCAGCAGCAGCAGCGTGCAGCAGCAACAGCAGCCCGCAGCAGCAGCCGGCTGCAGCAGCCCGCAGCAGCAGCACGCAGCAGCAGCAGCACGCAGCAGCCGCAGCAGCAGCAGCGGGCTGCAGCAGCTGCTGCAGCGAGCTGCAATAGCCGACAGCTGCAGCAGCAGCAGCAGCTAGCAGCAGCTGCCAGCTGCGGCTGCTGCTGCCCGCTGCTCGCAGCGAGCGAGCAGCGAGCAGCAGCCCGCTGCTTCTAGCGAGCAGCAGCTCGCTGCTGCTGGGCGAGCAGCAGCCCGCTGCTCGCAGCAGACAGCGGGCTGCTGCCCGCTGTGACAAGAGAAACACAAAAAAAAAACGAAGAAAAAAGGGGAGACAAGAGAAAAAAAATTCCCCCACCCCGCTGCAGCAGCCTGCAGCTGCAGCGAGCAGCTGCTGCAGCACGCAACAGCTGCAGCAGCGAGCTGAAGCAGCTTGCTGCTGCAGCAGCAGCAGACACAGCTGCTACTGCAGCTCGCAGCACGAGCAGCAGCTGCTGCAGCACCCGCAGCAGCAGCAACAGCAGCAGCAGCATCAGCAGCAGCAGCAACAGCAGCAGCAGCTGCAGCAGCAGCAGCAGCAGCAGTAGCAGCAGCAACAACAGCAGCAGCTGCAGCAGCAGCAGCAGCAGCGGCAGCAGCAGCAGCAGCAGCAACAGCAGCAGCAGCAGCAGCAGCAGCAACAGTAGCAGCAGCAACAGCAGCAGCAGCAGCAGCAGCAGCAACAACAGCAGCAGCAGCAGCAGCTACAGCAGCATCAGCACCAACAACAGCAGCGGCGGCCCCAACATTCCCTGCTGCTGACGTCAGCACCCCTCTGCTGACGTCACTACTGACGTCACTGCTGACATCATCAGCAAACAAAAAAAAAGAACAAAGGGAAAGGGGGAAAGCAACTACAACAACAAAAAAAAGGGGACACCAAGGCATGGCTGATAGTCCAGGCGAGGGGGGGTCCTCCTCTGATGGGGGGACCCCCACCCCTCCTTTCTTGCAGCGCTTGCTGTAGCATCAGCAGCAGCAGCAACACCCGCTGCCGCTGCAGCAGCAGCAACCGCCGCCGCCGCAGGACCAGCAGCTGCCGCCGCCGCCGTTGCAGCAGCAGCCGCCGCCATTGCAGCAACAACAGCCACCGCCTCTCCAAAAGCAGCCGCCGCCGCTACAACAGCAGCCGCCGCTCATACAGCAGCAGCCACCGCCGCTGTAGCAGCAGCAGCCGCCGCCTCTACAGCAGCAGCCGCCACCGCCGCTGCAGTAGCAGCCGCCGCCCATACAGCAGCAGCCACCGCCGCAGCAGCAGGAGCAGCCGCCCCCTCCACAACAACAGCAGCAGCAGCAGCAGCTGCCGCCCGCTGGTGCCGTCGGCGGCAATCTTGACCCCCTTGCGGCTCTTCAGCAACAGCTCGCCGCCCTGACGTAGCAGCTTGCTGCGCTACAACCGGTAGCCGCCCGGACTGCCACCAGTGGTCCACCATCGTTCGTCCCTCCAGGGCACGCCAGCCCAGCTGTGTCTGCTGCCACGTACTACCTGGCACAGTAGCAGACTCAGCGCCAGCGGCAGACAGTCACTTCCGTCCTTGGCCCCAGTCCGGGTGCCTGCCGCAGGCAGAAGGACTTTGAGACGCCGCCGCCGCCGCTTCAGGCCGGCGAGCAGTTCTGGAGATGGGAGCACAGCTTCCAGATCTGGGCGCAGGGTGAGGGCCTCTGGGCATATTACACCCTCCCTTATGACTCCACCCAGGCCGACCAGCTGTATGACGCTGGTCGCGCCGTCCGTGCCCTCGTCCCAGTCGCCCCTCCAGCTTCCCGCCTGGCCTTAGAGCCTTTCCTCGGCGACGTCACGGCTGGCGACATCCCAGACCCTACAGCCGCCTGGCACGTCCTCACCAGGCCCCATCGCCTGTCCAGCGACGCTGAGATCAGCCGTCTGCTCCGGGAGTTCAACTCCCTGCACATGGGGGCGACCGAGACGGTCACTGCCTACTGGCAGCGGGCGGAGGACATCCTCCGTCGTCTCGGCACATCTGCTCCGCCCCCTCTGTCCGCACTCCTCACCATCAAGCGCGGCACCACTAGCGACTACGCAGACGTCTTCGTCCACTACCCCCAGGACGTCCTCTCCACCATGGCGACCCAGGGCACCCTCATGCCCTGGGCATACGAGCTCTTCCTCCGCATTGAGGAAGCTCGCCAGGAGTCCCTGCTCCATCGCACGGAGGCGCTCGCATCCCCTGCCGTCGCCTCCCCTACTGTCGCCTCCCCTGCCGTTGCCTCCGTGGCTGTCGCCTCTCCCGCCGCAGCTACCTCATCGTNGACATCCTCCGTCGTCTCGGCACATCTGCTCCGCCCCCTCTGTCCGCGCTCCTCACCATCAAGCGCGGCGCCACTAGCGACTACGCAGACGTCTTCGTCCACTACCCCCAGGACGTCCTCTCCACCATGGCGACCCAGGGCACCCTCATGCCCTGGGCATACGAGCTCTTCCTCCGCATTGAGGAAGCTCGCCAGGAGTCCCTGCTCCATCGCACGGAGGCGCTCGCATCCCCTGCCGTCGCCTCCCCTACTGTCGCCTCCCCTGCCGTTGCCTCCGTGGCTGTCGCCTCTCCCACCGCAGCTACCTCGTCGTCGTCGGGGAAGAAGAAGAAGAGCCGGAACAAGAAAGGCAAGGGTCAGCCGCAGCAGCAGCAGCAGTCGTCCACTGGGTCCAGTGGTGGTGGCTCGGTCTGCCACAACTGTGGTCAGCCCGGGCACGGGTGGTACACGTGCCCTCTCCCGACGGACGAGGCGCGCGTCATCGCTACCATGCGGCGCCAGCGGGAGCGCCGCCTCGCCTCTGCCGCCGTCGCCGCTGCT
>SZWC01007932.1:14962-41108 GCA_023375785.1 Penium margaritaceum
GAAGCACCATGAACACAAATGAGACCATGGCATGACTTTATGAGTTTTCTATGTGTGTGATGCGGTAGATGCTAGGGGCGTACTCTCTCACTGCCGTGCCCTGCATCATCTTATCTTGCTTTGCATGTGATGGAGGAGCTGCTTCTAACCCGGGTGCTCATCCTTAGGGGATCACCATGCCGGTTGTGACCGTGCATCGGTGAGTAGCCGCCCTCGGTTATGCCGAGAGGTCGGGCTCGATCCCCGGGTGGCGGCTCTTGCTCACCCGAGCTCTATGCTCGTGGTGAGTGAGTGCTCACCAGTACTTGTATCACTCGCTCCCCATCCCTCTCTTGTCTTTGTTGAGTGTAAGACTTGCAAGCAAGTTACCGCATCCATGGCGAATCTGGCTTATTGGTGGTTGTTGCGTTCTCCTACCTCACCAAACATGGACTAGGTAGCCTATGCAACTTCCTAGCAACTACAACAATCATAGCGAGCACTGATCAAACATACCACATCATAGGCTCTTCTCATGACAATGGTGCATCCCACCAAGTGCCTGGGTCTCGACCGTGCAAGAAGTGCATCACACACCTACGCGTCAAACATCATGCAAGGCAGACACAGAAACAAGGTCTCCTCGTGACCCCAGAAAATGTGTGAGGGTGTACGGGTCTCAACCACACCATGCATGGATCATACAAAACACATGTCGGCAATGGGTCTCCACGTCACACCGGTAGACACTCACCAAGTGCACGGGTCTCGACCAGCATAACCTCGACCCTAACATCGTGCCGCACCCCTAGTAATCTTGCTGTCCAAAGAAACGTATCAGGCCAAAGCCAACACACCAACACCCCCCCTGGGCTGTATAGGCTGACAGCACGAGCAAAGCTGATGGCTCCTCCCAACACAATCCCTGAGGAGGGAGCACGGCTTACCCATGGCCACATACCCCTACACTGAAATAGCAAGGGTGTGAGAAGATGCGTAGAAGTTTCCTAGCAACAAAGCCGCCGACTAGGTGTCAGTGCCTGGTCAGGCGGTGACAACAGTCACAAGTCGTGCACACAACGGCAAGGGTCTGGCTAGGAGACACAAGGCAAAGTGTCAGAATGCTTCAATAGCGTTTGTAGAGAGAAGTGACAAATGACAGGTCCATGGTATAAGTACCTGCCGCGGCGCACGGCGGGTGTCGCACGCGGCAGTGCAAGATCTGTCCTAAAACCGGCCCAAAACCACTGTTTTGGCCATAACTCTGCGCAGACATGTCAAAACACTAAGTCGTCTGAACCTAGACGTGAAGGATCACAAGCCAAACGCTACGACTGGTCACATGTATGCATCCAGTATCAAACGGTGGACACACAATGCAAAAACATGCAAATCGGTTCCATGGCCAGTCCACCGATAAACTCCTACGTGCTGCAGAAAAACTACAGGAGGTCCCCGGCAGCGTCCAGAGCTCTGGAACGGTCTTTGGTCACCTCCAAGCCAATAGTCCACCACCAGATGACGCACCGGTACCACCAGGGTCCGCATCAGGGATCTGCACGAGTATGGACACGGTCGAGTGGTCACAGTAAGATGTACAGGTCGACAGGAACGTAACATATCACAACACTCCCCCATGACCCGATGGTACGCATGTCCATACACATGCAGCAGTGAGACGATGACAACGACAAGTACAACGACAGATGTGACACAAACACAGACATCCCACACTCAACCACTCTCAGGCAAGGGGCGAAGCCCAACAAAACGAATGGCCACCAGGAACTTTGTGCGTGCTAGTGCCTTCGTCAAGAACTCAGCACGCTGCATGTCAGTGCCAATCCAAATGAGGGAGATCACGTGTCGCTCCACCAGATCACGCACAAAGTGATGCTCAACTGCAATGTGCTTTGTGCAAGCATGAAGATACCAAAGTTCTCCGCAATGGCAAGAGCACTGTGGCTGTCGCAACGAAGCACAATGGCAGGTACTGACTAACCCAACCCAAGGAACAGACGCTACAGCCATACTGCCTCAGCAGCCCCTGCACCCAGAGCAACATACTATGCCTCCAATGAGCTACGTGCAATGCAGCCCTCCTTCTCGTTGCGCTAGGACATAGCGGTACCACTGAGCAGGAACACATAACCGGTACGACTGCGTCCATCTGGGCTGAAGGTCTAGTCACTGTCAGTGTAGCTGTCAAGGACCACCGAACATTTCTTGCGAAAGCAAAGTCCGAGGTACGATGTGGAGACCACGTACTGCACCACTTGCACAGCCGCGTGAAGGGCTCTAGCGTGTGGAGCCTGCAAAAACTGGACAAGGAGGTTGACGACAAAGGCGATTTCAGGACGTATGGTAGTGGCTAGGTACATCAGAGATCCGATGAGACGGAGGTACAAGGTCATATCCACTATCTCCCCCAGGTGTGTGGGATCGTCCACTTTGAGGGCATGTTGCCCGTCAGGCATGAGAGGTGTGGAAGTCGTGGACACTACGCCGAGGAGGTCGCTGAAGCGCTCCCCACAACACATGCATATCGGGGTTGATGCAGTAGTAGAGTACGACAACTGTAGTCTTGCACGATCTCCATGCAAAGAAACACCATTGCAGGACCAAGGTCCTTCATTCTATAGGAATTCTGGAGGACAGCCTCTGCCACCTTCACGGCATCCAGTGAAGGAGACGTGATCAGAAGGTCATCAACATAGACCAGGATGGCGGTAAACCACTAAGGCGTCCGTCAGATGAAGAGAGAGGGATCTGCCTTGCTCCGTACATATCCTGCACGAGTCAGAGTGCCAATGATCTCCTGGTTCCAACACCGAGGAGACTACTTGAGGCTGTACAAGAACTTGCACAAGTGCCAAACCTTGTCACTGTCCTCAAATCCAGGTGGCTGAGCCACGTAAATCTCCTCATCTAGAGAGCCATGGAGGAATGCACTGTTCACATCCATCTAGTGCAGTTCCCAGTCATGCTGAGCCACTACACCAAACAGAGCTCAAGCTGAGGTCATGTGGACGACAGAGGCAAAGGTGTCAGTGTAGTCGATGCCCTCAGTCTAAGAGTACCCCTTGACGACCAAGCGAGCCTTGTGGTGTTCCAGTGAGCCATCCGGCTTCATTTTCTTGCAAAAGACCCATTTGACCTGAATAGCCTTCCTCCCAGGTGGAAGGCCGACTAGCTCCTAAACTCCGTGCTCTCAAATGGCGTGAAGCTCATCTTCGCAGGTAGCACGCCAAGCGTCAGCATCATGTGATGAGAGAGCTTCTCTCAGTGTACCAGGGTCAGGCGCCATAGAGGGAAAGCTCTGTGTGGCAAGAGCGCATGCCTCAATGCTAATTCTGACGACCAGAAGATAGACTGGTGCATCCCAAGCGATATGAAACTCGCGAGTGATGAGGTCGTGCCCTATGGGGCACGCTGGATGTACCTCTGTGTGCTCATTGCGGACACTCAGGTCTAGGGCCTTTGTGCCCAGATCACCACTCATGATGCTACGAGTAGACCGCCTGGGTGCAGGACAAGACACTCGCTCAGCTCCAGAGTCCAATAGTCAAAGACGACCGCCAGGCTCATGGGAGTTACCTGGGCTCGAGGGGCGCTCCTCAGGCTCAGAAATAGGCACGATCGCAGTTGGGGAGGGCTAAGGCAAGGGAGATCGTGATGTCGTGCAAGGAGATGCGTGTGTGGGAGACAAGGGGCTCAGTGTGACAGTAGGAGCAGGTGATGTAGGGCCACACACAGAGGCAGGATTGCCGGCGAACATAGGAACGGTCACAAGAGTACGCATAGGTGCATGATCAGGATCATGGGTACCTTTGGGGTGCGAGGGAACAGGGGTAGAAGCCGGCGGTCCTGGAGAGGTCTCTGGGTTGGCAACGATGATTGCTCGGTCATCAAGAGCCAAAGACGAAGAAGTGGAGGGAGATTGAACGGACACATCAGCATGGCGAGAGGTGCTCGTAGTCGCAGACTCCCCCATCCCTCGAGAAACCTCACACGTACAAACGTGCGTGACGGACAACGACGTGATTGATGTCAGATCACAGTAGGTGAGTGACGAAAAGAAGAGCGTGTTGTGTGACTCAACAATGCAATGGCGAGCAGGGTCCCAAAAGCGCCAGGCCTTCGACTGCGTGGAGATGCCTACAAAGGCACACAAGCGACCCCGCGGTGAGACCTTGGACCCCTGCTGCTCCTCGGTGTACCACACAGAAGCCAAGGATCCCCACACACGAGCGAGGCGTGTTGAATGTTTCTGCCCCTTGTTCAGTGTTGTAGGACGGATCAAGAATGCTCTGCCCCTTGTGGACGTATGACCCCTAGATCCCTTGTAGTGTGACTCAACTATGCTCTGTCTCTTGTGAGATATGACCTATGAGTACACCATGTGGGTGAGTGGTTGCCTTGGCCATTTTGTTGATTTGGCCAAGTGATAGGTCATAAGTTCGATCCTGGCCCCATGCATATCTTGTTTGTTGTGGAAACTTCCAAGAAAGAAAGTCCGTAGCTTCTTGGACGCTACATGGTTGGTCTGTCACCTTGACACTTGGATGCTTATGTGTCAAACTCACAGTGCAAGTCTATTGGTGACGTAGCTGGTTCAAGCCACTTCCCAGGAATGTGCTTTTTAGTTCTAGGACTAGACAGACAGCTATAAAAGGACTTGTCTTGCATGCTGATCAATAAACCCTTGCTTGATGCTCTCTTGCGTATTGACGACTTGAGCTCTTCTTGAGATGTAATCCTAAGGCATTAGTACTCTTGAAGGTGAAGTGTATGCCTGATTAAGTTTGGGGTGCATGACACATACCTTGAAAGGAAGAAGGTGTAAGAACCTTTGTGAGCTTTTCGGTTTCGCGGCTTCTCTGCCGGAGGTGGTTAGCTCAGTAGTTAACAAAGGGCTATGGGCCCACTCCTCTGGTTAGGGAAGTTTCACGCACGCAACCGCTAAGGTCACAAGAAGTGAGAGCGCCTTCGCTCTCACCCAACTTCTCTGTTTGCAGGGCAACATCAGCAGGAGGGGAATGCAACACATCTGCACCTTTCTACCTTGGGAGCTGACATCAGCCTACATCAGCCTACATCAGCCTACATCTGCTTCCAACGGCCAACGGTAACAGGGGAAGCAGTTTCCTCTTCTCACCAACAGCCTACAGCGGCCTCAAACACAGGTTCATCGACATCAACAACAGGTGCAGCAGCTGAAGCAGTTGTAGTTGTGGGGATGGCAGGGACAGGGGAGCCAGGGAATCATTCGCCCATCCTCAAGTTTGATGGAGAGGGGTTTGCACTCTGGAAGTGGCAGTTTGAGATCATCATGGATGACAGAGATCTGCTAGGATATTTTGACGGAAGTATCCCAGCACCAAAGGAGGAGGGTGCTGACCTTGTGGCATGGGNGGTTAGGGAAGTTTCACGCACGCAACCGCTAAGGTCACAAGAAGTGAGAGCGCCTTCGCTCTCACCCAACTTCTCTGTTTGCAGGGCAACATCAGCAGGAGGGGAATGCAACACATCTGCACCTTTCTACCTTGGGAGCTGACATCAGCCTACATCAGCCTACATCAGCCTACATCTGCTTGCAATAGCCAACGTGAACAGGGGAAGCAGTTTCCTCTTCTCAGCAACAGCGTACAACGGCCTCAAACACAGGTTCATCGGCATCAACAACAGGTGCAGCAGCTGAAGCAGCTCTAGTTGTAGGGATGGCAGGGACAGGGGAACGAGGGAATCATTCGCCCATCCTCAAATTTGATGGAGACGGGTTTGCACTCTGGAAGTGGCAGTTTGAGATCATCATGGATGACAGAGATTTGCTAGGATTTTTTGACGGAACTATCCCAGCACCAAAGGAGGAGGATGCTGACCTTGTGGCATGGGTCAAGCTCAACAAGAAGGCTCTTGCAATTCTTGTGTCCTCCATACAACCCTCAGTCCTTTCACACATCAGCGGTTGTACAGTGGCAGCCGCGGCATACGCCAAACTCGGCAAGGTATTTCAATCCTCCTCACTTGCCAACCGTCTCTTCATTCTACAAAATCTCATCAGCATGAGGCTTGGTGAAGGGGAGGATGTCTCCGCCTTTATGCAAAAGTTTGAGACGCTCTTGCAACAAGCTACCGGCATGGGGTGGGACCTGAAATCGGACATGCAGGCTATGATTTTTCTGGTGACGCTGCCAGAAAGTTGGGTCCCCATGATAACGGTGATTGGA
Source organism: Penium margaritaceum (assembly GCA_023375785.1). NCBI lineage: Eukaryota > Viridiplantae > Streptophyta > Zygnematophyceae > Desmidiales > Peniaceae > Penium > Penium margaritaceum. Next base: position 21,172 of record SZWC01007932.1, read on the forward strand.
GGGTGGACTGAAGATGTAGTTTCCTACACCACTGTTCTGAGTATGTGGGGAATGAAGCCATGCGTCATAGCAGCAGTGAAGCAAACATGGCTGCCTTTGCCTCACGGAGCAGTGGCACCTTCCGCAATACCTCCTCCTCTGCATTAAGGGGAAACAACAGCACTAGCAACAGTGGAAGGGGTACAAAGCGCCAAGAAAACTGCCATAACTGTGGCAAGGCTGGACACTGGGCTCAAGAGTGTTGTGCACCCAAGAAAGAGGGAGGAGATGGGGATGAATGGCGAGGGGGAAATGGTGGGAAGGATCCCACAAGCTTGATGGCTGAGTGTGCCTCCAACAAAGGGAGGGCGATACTCAGGCCAGGAGCCTATGGCCTTGACTCGGGCACAAACGAGCACACCACTTACGAGAAGAGAGACTTCATCTCTCTTGCTCCATGTAACAAGAACTTCAGAGTTGCCAATGGCAAGGTTGAGGAAGCTGAGGGGATTGGTGACAAGCTGGTCACAATAGGTGTCAACGGTGGAGATTCTGACCTCAAGCTAGAGGGGGTGGTCTACTTGCCCTCCTTCACAGCCAACCTGCTCTCAGTCTCTAAAACAACTAACCATGGCATGACAGTGGTCTTTACAGAGGAGGAAGCGGTGATAGTTCCTACCAAGGACATCAACATCTCCTACTCTGCCAAGAAGGTTGTCGCATAGGTTCCTCGTGTTGATGGAATCTACGTTTTGCAGACCAAGCCGACAACTTCAACAGCTGAATCTTTGGTGGAGAGTGATGATGAGGAGAGCAGCGATGCAGACTCAGATGAGGAAGGACATGTTGGAGCAGCGGAAGCTGTGGCAGCAGATGATTCGGCAACAAAACCACAAGAAAATGCAGCCACTAGGGCTGTTCATTCTAGCCTGTGCACATCCTCCAAGAACCTATGGCACAGGCGCTTTGGGTATGTGGCTCATCGCACATTGGAGCTCATGGGAAAGCAGGAGCTAGTACGTGGGATGGAGCTAGGTGATGAGGTGGAGGGAGCAGAGATCATGTGTGAGTCATGTCTTCAAGGCAAGGCGAAAAGGAAACCCTTCAAGCGCAATGGCACGCGCGCTCTTGCACCTCTTGATCTTGTCCACTCTGACGTATGTGGTCCCTTTTGCATACCGCCAAATGGAGGCAGCAGATATCTCCTCACATGCATCGACGACAACAGCCGCAAAGTCTGGATATACTTTCTCAAAAAGAAATGTGAGGTGAAGGAGAATCTGCAGGCCTTTGTCGCTATGGTTGAGTGGCAGAGTGGAAAGAAGGTGAAGGCATTCAGGACGGACAACGGGGGAGAGTATGAAGCTTGCAGGGAGTGGCTCAAGACACATGGCATTGAACACTAGAAACCTACGCCCTACTCACCTCAAAGTAACGGCGTAGCAGAGAGGATGAACCAGACGCTCCTAGGCATGACAAGGTGCATGCTCTTTGACGCCAAGCTTCCTCCTAGGTTCTGGACTGAACCAGCACGTACGGCTACCTACCTTGTGAACCTCACACCTGCAGCAGCTCTGTGAAGGAGAGGCAAGAAGAAGCAGACACAACAGCTGAAGACGCCTCAAGAAGCATGGTCAGGCAAGAAGCCGGACGCCTCCCATCTCAAGGTGTTCGGTTGCACCGGGTTTGCCAAGGTCCAGGCCGGTGAGGGCCCTGGAAAGCTCGATGCAAGAGCACGAAAGTGCATTTTCATCGGCTTTGACACCGCCCACAAAGCTTATTGACTGTGGGACCAAGGAGCCAAGAAGGTCATCCGCAGCAAAGACGTGGATTTCCACGAAACGTCTCTGAGTAAGGGAGAGCATCTCGAACTCGAGAACGCTCCAAAACAGGGAGAGTGGCTCACTTTCCTTGAAGAGGGAGACAAAGCACCAGCACAATGGCATGGGATAGGTGCTGCAACAGGGAGAGGAGCTCATGAAGATGACTCGCAGGAGTCAGACTCTGATTCCCACGTATCCGATCCTCCGGAACATGAGGAGGATGCCTCTCCCATCATGAACGACGAATCAGACCTCCAACCTCCGCATCAACAGTACCAGCCAGCATGTTCAAGGAGCAGTTCACGCCTCAAAGTTCCTCGGCAACATTACGACGCAAACAGGGTGAATGGACAGGCTTCAACTATTCATTCTTGGTTCAAGAGGAGCCAACGTCTGTCGTAGAGGCACTCACTCGGCCTGACAAAGCAGAGTGGGACGAGGCAATTCACAGTGAACTCAGCTCCATTGAAGAGAATGGGACATGGGTGCTGGTGGACAGACCTGCCGGGGCTCACGTTGTGGGATCCAAGTGGGTGCTGAAAGTAAAAAGGAAACAGGATGGCAAGATAGACAAGTACAAGGCACGGGTGGTAGCAAAGGGGTTCTCCCAACGGCCTGTCGCAGAGTACGATGAGACCTTTGCTCCAGTTGTGACGTTTGCCTCCATCCGGTCAATGCTCGCCATTGCTGCTGCCGAGAACATGGAGGTCCACCAGATGGATGTCAAGACAGCCTTCCTTTACGGCAAACTTGACAAGGAGGTATTGATGGAGGTTCCGGAGGGGGTTGATGCTCCTGAGGGCAAGGTGTGCAGACTGGTGAAGGCACTCTATGGGTTAAAACAAGCGCCAAGACTTTGGTACCAGGAGATGGACACGTTCATGGCCAAGGAGTCCTTAATGCACTGCAACAATGACCCTAGAATGTACGTGCATGAGAGTGACAAAGGGACAATGTTGGTCGTCTGTACGTTGATGACCTGATTCTATGCTCCTCTTCAACGCAGCAGCTAGACGATCTCAAGGGGCAGCTGAGTAGCAGATTCGAGATGAAGGACATGGGTCCTTCTATCTTGGAATTGCCATCAAGCGCAACAGAGCAGCAGGTACCATCAGCCTGAACCAGAAAAAATACATCGACTCCATCCTCAAACGATACGACATGGCAAATTGCAAACCTGCCAGCACACCCATGAGCTCGGAGTGCAAACTCTCCACCTCCATGTCCCCATCCAACAAAGCGAAGAAAACTGACATGCTTGGCATCCCATATCAGTCTGCAGTGGGCAGTTTGATGTATGCCATGGTCGCCACCCGACCAGATATAGCCCATGCTGTTGGGCAGGTGAGCCGGTTTGTGGCAAATCCCGGTCCACTTCACTGGCAGGCCGTGAAGCGCATCATGCACTACCTTCAGGGGACGCGCCACGTGGGGCTCCAGTTTGGAGGCATTGCTGGATCCGCATCACTCCGTCTCATGTGCTACACTGATGCTGATTGGGGAGGGAATATTGATAACAGAAAATCTACCTCCGGCTTTGTGTGCATGTTGAATGGAGGTGCAGTCAGTTGGGCAAGTTGCAAGCAGGAATGTGTCTCTCTGTCAACAGGTGTAGCTGAGTACATCGCCTTGGTTGAGGTGTGTAAAGAGATGCAGTGGCTACGAAGCTTGCTATCTGAGATGAAGACACCACAGGCAACGACGACGGTCATCAAGATTGACAACATGAGCGCCATTGACATGTCAAAGAACCCCATCCTGTCCAGGCGCACAAAGCACATCAAGATCCGCTACAACTACGCTCGAGACTTGGTCTACAAGCAGACAGTTAAGCTCGAGTATGTCGGTACCAAGCTCAACCGGGCTGACATGCTTACAAAGCCACTGGACAAGGATCTCCACCAGGCGGGCAGGCAAGGTATCGACATGGTCAACGCAAGTGATGACGAATGAAGATGGTCATTGACGCAAGGTGCAAGGGAGAGATTTGTTGGTTGTTTCTGCCCCTTGTTCCGTGTTGTAGGACGGATCAGGAATGCTCTGCCCCTTGTGGAGGTATGACCCCTAGATCCGTTATAGTGTGACTCAACTATGCTCAATCTCTTGTGAGATATGACCTGTGAGTACACCATGTGGGTGAGTGGTTGCCTTGGCCATTTTGTTGATTTGGCCAAGTGAGAGGTCATAAGTTCGATCCTGGCCCCATGCATATCTTGTTCATTGTGGAAGCTTCCAAGAAAGAAATTCCGTAGCTTCTTGGACGCTACATGGTTGGTATGTCACCTTGACACTTGGATGCTTATGTGTCAAGCTTACAGTGCAAGTCTATTGGTGACGTGGCTGGTTCAGGCCACTTCCCAGGAATGTGCTTTTGAGTTCTAGGACTGGACAGACAGCTATAAAGGGACTTGTCTTGCATGCTGATCAATAAACCCTTGCTTGATGCTCTCTTGCGTATTGACGACTTGAGCTCTTCTTGAGATGTAATCCTAAGGCGTTAGTACTCTTGAAGGTGAAGTGTATGCCTGATTAAGTTTGGGGTGCATGACACATACCTGCAAAGGGAAGAAGGTGTAAGAACCTTTGTGAGCTTTTCGGTTTTCGCGGCTTCTCTGCCGGAGGTGGTTAGCTCAGTAGCAAACAAGGCGCAGGTTAGCACGGTTGCCAAACCAGAGTTCATACGGTGTGACGTGGTCTAGAAGGGGACCGTGCGGAAGCTNCTTTTGAGTTCTAGGACTGGACAGACAGCTATAAAAGGACTTGTCTTGCATGCTGATCAATCAACCCTTGCTTGATGCTCTCTTGCGTATTGACGACTTGAGCTCTTCTTGAGATGTAATCCTAAGGCGTTAGTACTCTTGAAGGTGAAGTGTATGCCTGATTAAGTTTGGGGTGCATGACACATACCTGCAAAGGGAAGAAGGTGTAAGAACCTTTGTGAGCTTTTCGGTTTCGCGGCTTCTCTGTCGGAGGTGGTTAGCTCAGTAGCTAACAAAGCGCAGGTTAGCACGGTGGCCAAACCAGAGTTCATACGGTGTGACGTGGTCTAGAAGGGGACCGTGCGGAAGTTGGTTCAAGACCCAAGTCATGTAGGTGGTTCCTTCAAAGGCGAAGGACTCGGGGAGATCACACTTAGACCGCATAGCGCAAACCACATCCTCCATGGTGCGGTTGTAGCGCTCAAAAACACCGTTCTGCTGAGGAGTAGTAGGAGCGGAGACCTGGTTAAAAATCCCGTGCTCGGCAAAGAAGCTGTCCATCTCGCCAAGAAACTCGCCGTTGCAATCCGAGTGGAAGGCATGCAGCGTGTGGCAAGACTAATGCTCAGCCATCACTAGCCAGAGGTGAAACACAAGAGCAACATCACTCTTCTAGCACAGGCTGTAGACAAACCGCATCCGGGTGAATTCGTTAGTCAGGGTCAGGACGTATCGACCCCTATTGGACAGAGACTTGACACGAAGAGGACCAAGGAGGTCCGAATGGACCAACTTGAGAGGGCGAAGTGCGCAAGAACGGGAGTCAAGATAGGTGCAGTGATGCATCTTATCCTGAGCGCAGAAGAGACACTCGGTCTTTGGCGGCTTCTCAAAAGAAGCCGCGTCAAGACCAAGGACGAGCCGTGTCCAAATGAGCTTCGACATAGTGTTGGATCCTACATGACACAGACGACGATGAAGCAATCACTGGTGCTTAGGAGACAGAAAGCCATTGACAAATTCACAAGCTGAAGGAGAGAGGGAGCAAGGAGCAGAAGTCCGAGAGACACGATACATGTCATCCACAATAGAGGCACAAAGAACAACGCTATGAGTGTCAATGGCAGTCACAGTCACAGAGTTCAAAGTGTGCTCCATATAGATTCCCATCAGTGTGTAAGCACGGACAGAAAGAAAATTGAGCTCAAGGTCAGGAACAAACAACACATCGTAAAGGTACACGGGGCCACACAGACCATCAAAACACTTGACCCCAACACCCTGGACTGGCAAGGACTGACAAGAGCCTGTGCAAACGGAACGAACATACGCAACAGGGCCGAGAACGACAAAGTCGCTACGACGACAGGCCATGCGATGAGTGGCACCAAAATCGATGATGCAAGTGCCACCACAATCACGACTGGAGGACTTCCCTGTACAACGAGCAACGGAACACTCTGCCTCAGACGGACGCTAGGGAGGAGGTAGGGAGGAACGAAGAAGAAGAAGAAGAAGAAGAGACGAAGAAGAGACTCATGAATCCAATCGGTACAGTCATGCCCATCATCATCACATGTCGAGTGTGCCCCCCCACACAAGTCATCACAAGCCACAAGAACAGATGGACATACAGTCTGTGAACCACCCGGCTATGACAACATACACGTACCTCCCTGAAAGCAAGGTGCCAGAAGGTGTTGGAGCTCGGCGATGGTACGGTCACGTGGGTCCGGGTCGCCGCTGCTCGCCGGTGGTTAAGTGGGAACTGCTGCGGTTGTGGTCGCCGCGCGCCCGGAGGATGTGCGGTCGAGCGGCTGCTGGCACTCGGTGTAGCAATGAGTACCTCCACAATTATAGCAGTGAACAGAGCATCCACTACTACTACTCGATGACAGCTGCTGCTGTGACTACTGCTGGCCTGAGCCACGCCTGTGTCGCCCCTTCTTCCCCTGTGCTAATGCTATGACACCATGTGTCTGAGTTGGTGTAAGCAGGGTAGAAGGTGAAGAGGAGGAAGTGGCAGAGGATGGAGAAGGAGACTGCAGGAGGAGCACAGGCAGGGATAATACTAGGTCCCAGCCCCCACGTGGATCAGCACCGGTGCCTGTGCCCGCCTCGCCAAGGAACGAGCGGAAGTCGACAACGGTCTTGTGGGGCATGGCGTAGAGAAGTCTGCGAATCACCCTAGCCGCTCTCAGCATCTGTTCTTGGTCCATAGTCTGATACGGACTCTAGTACCAGGGCCACACGCCCCCTGAAGTGGCCCAAACCTGGAAGAGGATCTCCCAGCAGTCAAAACCGTCCTCACTGACATTCCGTGGGGGCAATGTCTCGAAGTCCTTGGGTTGCCGCTCCGTAGGGAGAGCAACCACAAGTTGGAATGACGAGGGATGGGAAAGACACTGGAAAGAGTGAAGTCGCTGGGGTGGAGGTCAGACGATGATCGAATATCAGAAAAACGAGATGTGTGTGAGGGCCGATAGCTTGTCTGAAGCTGGCGGAGACGCTCTTGAAGCACACGAATCTAGCGCTTGGGGGAGTTTTCCTCCATACCTGGCATATCTAGATCCTCATCCCAAGGATCAAGAGGTGGCGGGTCAGCTCAAGCTCCTCTCTCCGGTACTGGAGCTGACTGTTGTGTAGAGGGTGCAACAATGGCCGTTGCCTCAGAGGTCTATCGTGGGGTCGCGAAATGACCCCGAAGAAGCTCGCTGAGTGTAGGGATGGTGTCAGGCTGCTCCGATTGTAGGCCACACATCTTGTCCTACTGGCTATGCATGTCCTCAATAGCCTGCCAACGTGGGCTCATGACCCCTGAGGAGGAAGAAGAGGGATCTAGTATCCTTTTTCCCTTATCACCAGACGGAGCCATGTTACCGCTGTGTGTTGCTGTTGTTGTTGTTGCGCGTTACGGTTGCCGCGTGCTGCTACCATCGCCACGCGCTGCTGCCGCCGCTGCTACCACGCTGCTGTTGCCATTGCTGCTGCTGCACTGCTATTGTGCTACTGCTGTCGCGCGCTGCTATTGTGCTGCTGCCGCCGCTATTGCTGCCGCTGCCGCTATGTTGCCGCTCAGTTGCACTGTTGCTGCTATTGGTCAATGCTACTACTGCTGCATGTCCCAATGTTGGCAACTCCTGGCGATTGTAGCATACTGCAGCTTTTGCCTGCTGCCGCTAGCGGCTACTGCTATTGCAGCCTCACTCGATGATGGTGAGCGTCATCAACGGCAGTCGGCTATCGTTGATAGGTCCCTGTGGATTTACCATAGCGGTGACTCTTACTGCTCCTGCTCTGATGCATCTCTGCTGCGCAACTCAGTAAGAACTCTCTCACCACTCTGATACCATGAGAAGATGCATGGAAGCTTCCCAGCGACATAGTCGCCGACTAGGCGCCAATGCCTAGTCAGACGGTGACGATAGTCAGAAGTCGTGCACACAATGGCAAGGGTTTTGCTAGGAGACACAAGGCAAAGTGTCAGAATGCTTCAATAGCTTTTGTAGAGAGAAATGACAAATGACAGGTCCATGTCATAAGTACCTACCGCAGCCCACGGCAGGTGTCACACACGGTAGTGCAACTAAAACCGGCCCAAAACCACTTTTTTTACCGTAACTCTGCGCAGACATGTTAGAACACTACGCCGTTTGAACCTAGACGTGCAGGATCACAAACCGGACGCTTCGACTGGTCACATGCATGCATCCAACATCAAACGGTGGACACACAATGCAGAAAAATGCAAATCGGTCCCACGGCCAGTCCACCAATACACTCCTACGTGCTACAAAAAAAACTGTTGGAGGTCACGAGTAGCTTCCAGAGCTCTGGAACGATCGTCGGTCAGCTCCAAATTGGTAGTCCGCCACCAGATAACAAACCGGTACCACCAGGGTCGGCATCAGGGATCTGCACGAGTATGGACACGACCGAGTGGTCACAGTACATTGCATAGGTTGACAGGAATGTCACAAATCACAATAGGGTGATGACAATGCTGGTGAGATGTACTTGCATAGAGCCTCATCCCGGAGCTCCATCGTCGCTGGCATCGTCGTCACTATCATCGTCACTGCTGTTATCATCTGCTGATGTGATGGGGGCAGCACTGAGGGCCTCCTCCAAGACAATCACCTGCTGTATGGCCTCCAACTGTTCAGTTGCATATCGCCTCTCGGGCCTAGAGCGTTGAGGCTTGTGTGGAGCTCGACGAACCCTAACGCGGCAGCCGACCGCCAGGCTACATCTTCAGCATGTAGGCGATCCCAGAACAAACCTGACAGTGGATCTCGATCATGTGCGTGTCGGCACAAGCCAGAGCCTCCTGCAGCCTCGCGGTCTCACCCTGTAGGAAAGAGTGGAGCTGCGTCTACTCGTCGCACAAGTCGATGTCCTCTGCGTCAGTGGTCTACTCAAGTACCACCGGGCCACGAAGTGCTGGTGGGGCGGGAGCGCAAGACAATGAGTCGCCACGTAAGTTGTTTGGGGTTGTAGTCACGGCTGCTACAAAGGTACCCGCTGCTTGTGATACACCTATCGCTTGGCCGTCAGCTGCTAGCTGAATGGCGGCATGTGTGGGTACAGCAGTATCCGCGGCGACGTCGTGGTCATCAAAGGTGCACTTAGTGCCGCGGTGCTCCTCGTGACCCCTTGTACGCAGCCCATCGTCCACCTACTACTAGAGATCCACCTCTCCAAGGCGTGCATCCTGTACAGACCACTCAGTTACCTTGAGATGCCCATGTACATCCTCCACACACTCCTCGACAACTTTTCATGTTGGAACATCCACGATGTAACAGCGGCTGCTCGCCTCCCAGAGCGTGACCATGAGACTTTGCACGTGCGCCTCCGCTCGAGGCACCACTGTCTCATACTCGTCGACAATGGAGTGTAGGTGCTCTGATACAAGAATTGTAGCTGGGACGAGAGTAGCTATGTCCGCAGGTGGAACCACCATGATGTCAACAACACCGATCAGGAGAGCAAGGAATCGGAGGTCCGTTGCTCGCTCTGCATCTTCGATGGCGCACACACAGACGTCTGCTGTCATCAAAGGGCCATCTCGTGCTCGTTCCATGGCTACTGCAAGAACGGTAGTGCACTGGGCCTCTACGTCTGCATCTGACCCTGCGTCGGACCACTCCACGACAGACGACCGATCCTCATGGAGGAAGTTTGCCTCGTCCTGGCGGTCCATCACTTGCTCCTGCTGCCCGGCACTATCTGTCAGAACCACCTGGGCGTCTGTTGTGGGCCGAGCATCAGCATCTCTATCACCCGATCCTACTACTGCTCCTGGCACCGTGGCAGCTGTTTCCACACCAGCTAACGCAGGAGCATGCACACTATCAGGCATAGCTCTTGTATCGGCTGTCGTCATGTCATTCGCCAAGGTATGGACAAACACCATCTCTATCCCTCACTCTGACCGAGCATCAAACCAATCCTCCTCTGACAAAGAGTCTCCATGAGGGCAAACGTCTACCCCCGCCGATCTCTCTGCTAGCTGAGTCTGCTGTGTAGCGTCATCCACCTCAACCATCCTACGCTATAGAGCAGTCGCCTCACCAATGCCGAGCTCCACCGAGGTCGTCGGCGAAAAAACCATCCTCTCCATGACCGACATCTGGACAGGAGCTGTGGGGGCTCGATACACCAACGCGTGGATAGGAGAAGAGGGAGTCTCGTCACTTGTGAGTCCTCCCATAGCCGCGTCTGATGGTGGTACGTGCGCGCGACGTGCAAGACGAGCAACTAGCCGTCGAGCACGATGAGTACAAGAAGGAGAGGTACGACGAGGGGCTGGGGGTCCATCTATCAATATGATGCCGACATCCTCCAAGACGGAGCAAAGGGCGACGGATGTAGACGAGAGATCCGGCATACTAGCATCGTCAGAGGAAGGGATGTAGGATCAGGAGGAAGATGAAGATGAAGTGGGAGGTGACACCTGCGGAGGGGTGGCAGCTCGCTCGGTAGTCACGTGGTCAAGGAGCTTCTGGACCATGCGCTTGAGGTTCCAAACCTCCATGTGTAGGGCGGCCATATCACCACGCTGAAATGCTGTGGCATCACTCGGTGAAGTATCCACTCAAGGAGGAGGTGGGGATGATCGTACCCAAGGGGGATGCCACCCTCGAGGGCGTTGTCGGCACTGGCACCAGCCATGCTGCCTATCTCGACAGTAACAGCACAAAGACCCTGAGGAAAAGTGGGACTCGTGCCACGGATCCATGGACCATTGTGCCTGTGGCGGCTGCCACAACTAAGGCTCAGGCGCAGACCACGGCAATGGCAACGCCCACGGCCACATTGTGCAGTGCATGTCGAGAGCTGAGCGTAGGTGATAATATCTCACACTCAACCCCTATGGTGTAGAACACTACGTGGACGGATACAAATGCAGCAACGTCTCTAAGACGGGCTGCGATGTCTTCAGTCATGTCGACAACTTGAACTGTAGTGTATTACAAAATGTTGCTCCCGGTGGCGATGGTATAGTTATCTCAATGTGCGACCTCAAGTCGCCTTCGGTGCCACAAATGCTGCACCGGGTGCCGTCATCAACAGACGGCTATGGCCTCAAGTGACCTTCGTCGTTGCGGTTGGTACTACGACTCTTGCGGCGGCTGCTTTTATAGCGGTTTCTGTCGTTAGCTGACGGTAATGGCCTCAAGCCACACTAAAAACTGAAATAGACAAAAGAACACAAAAACTCCTCTGGTTTGTTTTTGGTTCACCAATCGCTCAGCGCAAGTGGGGTACCCCTTCTTGGGTTCTTTCTCCCCCCTGTTTTTTTCCTTTCTTTTAAGGAGTCACCTCCTCGGGTGGCCCTTTTAGGGTTGTTCCGGGGTGCCCTTTGAGGGCCTCCCCCTATGCCTTCCCCCTCCCCCTTTTTTTTTTGTTGTGCAGGCTCGAGCCTTGCCTCGAGCGAGCCCGTCAAGCGAGCTCGCTCGGCGAGCTCGCTCGCTGAGAGCAAGCAGTGTTACACTGCTTGCTCGCAATGCAAAGCTGCAATGTAGCTTTGCCGGTTGAGCAAGCAGCCGTAGTGGGTGCTACTGTTGCGGATGCCACTGCTACGCGGGCTGTTGCTGCTGTTGTAGCCCGCGTGAGCAGTTGTGACCGCACGCTGCAGCTGCTCGCCAGCGCCAACGCTACTACTACTGTTGCCGTTGCGCATGCTGTACGCCGTTGCCACTGCTGCAGCTACTTGCCGCTAATGCTACTGCTATTACTCATTGCCGCCTTCTGCCTGCTATTACTACTACTATAGCAGCTTGCCGCCATCGCTGCTGCTGCAACTGCTCGCCGCCGCAGCTGCTCATGCGGCTACTTGCCGCTGCTGCTCCTACGGTGACGCATGCAGTAGTAGTCACGCAACTACTTGCGCTGCTGTGGCAGCACCTGTAAGTTGCTCCTCTATTCAAGCATAGCTTCGTGCTTCTACTACTGCTACTATGCGCGGCGGCTGCTGCGTGCTACTGCCGCCGCTCGTTGTTGTTGCGCTGCTGCTCTGGTGCGCTACTGCTGCTACTTCTGGTGCTGTAGCTCAATGGTGATACTTGTTGATGCTGCCCGCCGCCGCCTACTATTGTTGGGCAGCACTACTACGCGCTGCTCCTTCTACACGTTGTTGTTGCTATGTGTTAATGCTGCCGCGCACTGCTGCTGCCCGTCGCCGCCTGCTGCAGCTGCGGCCTACTGCCACCTCTTCTAGCGCTAATGTCGGCAGCTCCTAGCGGCTGCCGCCTGTTGCAGTTGTTACCTGCTGATGCACTCTCACGTGCTGAAGGTGGGTGACGTCGCCAGCAGTCGGGTGACGTCGAGAGGTCCTAGTGGACCGGCTGCAATGGTGACGCTCACTACTGTTGCTCTGCTCCGTCTTTGTTATACAGATTGGCGAGAATTTTCTCACTGCTCTGATAGCATGAGAAGATTCTAGGAAGCTTCCTAGGACTGACTGGGCGTCAGCGCTCAGTCAGCTCGCGGCGTCAACACAGGTCAAACGTGAAATGGCAAGGGTTTGGCTACACGACTTGACACGGTGTCAAATGTGCTTCCATTACTAAGCACATGCAGAGTGAGATGACAAATGACAAGTCCAAAGCATAAATACCTGCCGCGGTGCACGACAAGTGTCGCACGTGGCAGTGAAAGGTCTGTCCTAAAACTGGCCCAAAAACAGTGTTTGGCCGTAACTCAACGCAGAAAAATCAAAACGCTATGCCGTTTGAACCTAGAGATGCATAATCTCAAGCCGGACGATATGACTGGTCACATGCATAAGTCCGGCACCTATCGGTGGACAGACAATGTAAAACATGCAAATCGGGCTCAAGAGCCAGTCCACCGAGAAAACTCTAGCGTCTGCAAAAAAACCACAAAGCACCTCAGCAACGGGGACCATGTTGCCGCGCCCTCCTGTACCGCTGCTCTTTCGGCCATCGCTCGTGATGGGTGGAAGCCACACACACCATCAAGCACGACGATATGATCCATGATGCGAAAGCAGCTGGCGCCAGGGCATCGACGAGTGTTAGCTCCGTGCACAAAGAGCTGCCAGACAGCTGCCACGACATCCCGGGTGCTTGCCTGGGTCATTTCCAGATTTTCTGGAGACGCTAGAGTTGTCTTGGTGGACTAGCTCTCGAGCCCAATTTCCATGTTTTGCATTGTCTGTCCACCGACTGATGCTGGAATTGTGCGTGTGACCAGCTGTAATGTCCGGCTTGAGATTCTTCATCTCTATGCTCATACAGTGGTGCGTTTGGATACCTATGCATAAGTTTATGGCCAAAACAGTGGTTTTGGGCCAGTTTTAGGACTAACTCACGCGCATGCGTCACTTGCCGTGAGCCGCAGCAGGTATTCATGTTGTGTTCCTGTTAGTTGTCACTTCTCTCTGCATGTGTTTTATTTATGGAAGCACATTTGACATTGGTTGTGTCGCCTAGCCAAACCCTTGCCGTTTCGCGTCCGACGTGTGTTGACGCCAGGAGCTGACTGAGCCGTGACGCCTAGTCAGTGGTTACCGTGCTAGGAAGCTTCCTGGCATTCTCATTTTGGTGTTAGAGCGGACGAGCCACAGCTCGTTGTGCTATGCAACAGAGACGCAACAGTAGTAGCACCAGTGAGTGGCAGCAACGACAACCACCCATAGTAGCACCCGTAGATACTGGAGTGATCCACCACGACTACATTGCAGTGGAGCAGTGGAGGCAGTGGAGACAACAGCGGCAGGTGCAAGAAACTACGGTAGTAGGAGGAGCATGAGTGGGAAGTACCTGCAGCGGGAGCAGCTGCGCGCAACAGCCACTGCAACAGCAGCAATGGGTGCCAGTGGTAGCTGTGTCTGGCTACCGGTCTGTACACACCAAAAAAGAAAAAAGAAAAAAGGAAAAATGGAAGGAGAGTAGTGCCAGTGCACATCATCCGCAGCAGCTTGCAGCAACGACTGTAGTAGCTTGCAACAGTGGCGACTGTAGCAGCCACTAGCAACAGCTAGCAGCCGCTAGTAATTGCTAGCAGCAGTAGCTAGGAGTAGCAACAACAATAGGCAATAGCTGCAATAGCAGTAGCAGCAAAGAACAGCAGCAGCAGCGAGCAGTAGCAGAAGCAGGCGACTGCAAGCAGTAGTAATAGGCAGCAGCAAGCAGCAGCAGCAATAACGAGCAGTGAGCAATGAGCAGTAGCAACACTAGAAGGCAATGAGAAGCACCAGCAATAGAGAGCAGCATCAGAGCAGCAGCTGCACGCACAACCGCAGCGCGAAGTAGTGCTAAAGCGCTACTACTCATCAGAGCAGCACACAACTGCTATAGCAGGTACGCAAGCAGCATCAGGTGCACGCACAGGCACGGCAGGCGCAGCAGCTACGGGAGTAAATTCAGCTACCCCCATCTTCGTGCAGTCACAGGAAGCACGGCAACTTTGTGCTGCAATGGGCTCCTCTAGAAAGGGGGGGTGTCCATCGAGGAGCTTGCGCACAGTAGAGCTCACCGATCAGAAAGCTTGCCAAGCGAGCTTGCTTGACGGAGGACAGAAAGGGGGTCCTGGAGTGGGACGCCCCAGAATCACCCCAAAAGGGGCACCCAAGGAGGTGGTACCAAAAGGAAAGAAAAAAGGGAGAAAAAAAAAGAAGGAAAGGGTGGCCGGAGGTCACAGGTGTGAGTTGGTGACAGCGACCAGTACAGTAACAAGAGCCGCAGTTACAGCGGCACTACTAGTAGCGTTACCAGTCGCTGGAAGTGTGGTGGGGACCACCGCCGTCGGTGTTGACGGTGGCCATAGGCAGCAGCCACAATATCAATTACACTCCAGGCAACTTGAGGTTGCATGTTACGCTAGCCGCGCGTTTGCAGCATAACAATTGTGTAACAGACGCACAATAGCGCACCACTAGCCTGGTGGTGGCCGTCCTCGTGATGGCATCGTAGCACATCTGAGAGACTGTACTTCGATCGCACACCTCTCCTTGTGGCCTTGTGCTAGCGGGAGCAAGTGCGGTGTGCACTCACCCACGCCAAGCTCCAGAGATGAGCAGACTGGCGTGGTAGGGAGCATAGCCGGCGCCGTAGTTGGCACTCGCACTGCATGCGTGGTAGAATCCGTGTCCACAGTGGCGGTTGCAGCCGTGGCACATGCCTCACGCCTCTATTGGAATCGCCTCTTACTACTGTGGCGATTGGCACCATGGCTTCCGCCAGTGTCGCCCGCACCCTGCCGGGTGGCGACCCCCCTGGATATGATCCCTCCCTTCTTCTACACCATCCGGCTCCGAGACGTTGCCGGCCGACACTGTTGCACCCCTTAGTGGAGCTGTGGCGGTGTTGTATGCCAAGCTCCATGGTCTGAAGCGCATGGTGCAACAGCTCATAAACCATGCGGTCTCTGAGCGTGCTGTTGCCACCATGCCACTACAGACAGCTTCATCTTCCTCCTCGCTATCCTCACCTCCGTCAATGACACCACATGACGATGCCACGCGTCCTGACCTTAGCTCCGCATCTGACGTCCTTAGCTCTGCGTTGGGGGCAGTTGGAGTCATCCCAGCATCTGACCCTTTAGCTTCCGTTGTGGTCCCTTTAGCTCGTCGTCGTCGCGCTCGCACTCGGTCAGCGAGGCAGCGTTCGGCACGTTTGACAACACGTGCCCACGAGGCAGCAGTACTTGCAGTAATGGTAGACGTCACCACGGAGATGACTCTCTCGTCCCCAATCGTAGGGTTGGCAAAGTATCCCTTTGCAGATTCTACTGGTGCGTTGGTCAAGGGGGGGATGGAGTGTCCGCCGATGATCACCGGAGAGTGTAGGAGGGATGCGACAGAAGGTGCTTCACGACAGGATGCTCTCAGTGAGGATGGGACATTCGAGGGGTGGTCCGACGTGGAGTTAGAGACGCACGTGTGGTCTGACACGGAGTTGGAGGCAAACATAGAGAAGGAGACCGCAGTTGACATAGCACAAACCATGACCACAGAGGCATGTGTGGCAGCAGCAGTGGATGGGGCAGTAGTAGCAGTGGCGGTGACAGCGGACACATGTGGAGCAAACGTCCAGGCAGTGGGTGTGTCGGCAGCCATCGACGTCGTGACAGTAGTAGCAGTTGAAGTCACTGCTACTGACAGGTACCTACAGGACCACATGCTTGAGCTGCGTACAGCGAGCACACGTTGGAGCACAGCAAATGTTGCGGGTTGTCAGTTAGCAGTAGTAGACATCGAGGATGTGTACACGCGCCTTGAGGCTGCTGAGTGGACATTTCATGGTGTAGTGTGGAGGTGGTCGGACTTGTGCAGATAGTTGGAGGAGGCGACATCAACGGATGCCTCATCAGTGACGGCCCGTGCAGGAATCGTTGCAGTGGTTGACACTATTGACATCTGAGAGGCACATTTTTTTGCGACATCTGATTAGCCTACAGCAGTCACCCTTGCAGATGCAACTACCCTGGAGGATGCATGGCAAGATGCAGACCTTCGGCTCATGGCTGCCTTGACAGGCATCGCCAACATCATGGCGGTTGCAGCCGACGAAACAGCTGCACTCATCCCAGCTGCAGTTCCCATACCCGAGTGCCTGTGCTCCGCGGTCGATGAGTAGGAGGCCTTTGTGGCTTGAGTAGAGGCGCACGTTCAAGGTCTCATGGCCGCACTCCAGGAGGCTAGCAACCATTGATACACTAAAAATGTTCGAGCACGAGGAGCTGTCGAGGGGTGCATAGAGGATGTGCACACACGTCTCGAGGCAGCACAGTGGTCTGTACAGGATGCACGTTGGCGACGGGCCGGCATTCAACAATAGGTGGACAATTGGCTGTGCACCAGGGCTTCGGAGGAGTCCCAAGACGTACGTGCTCTCATTGATGGCCATGACGCCATAGAGGCATATCCACAGACTGATGCCGATGTCTGGCCAGCAGTCGAAGGCTGCGTGACAGAGGTGTCAGCAGCAGCCGGTTCCTCCACAGCAGCATCTCGGATCGATTTGGACACTACAGATGCCAACGCATTGTCTAGTGTCGATGCTTTGCGGGTAGCTCGCGACCAGGTGACTGATGATTTGACGGCTAACCTACGCGATGAGGTGGCAAGAGTGAGGAGGCTATGGCTCCTGCCAATGCACACTCGATCGGGGTCCACAGTCAGGTTCGTTCCGCGACTGACTGCCTACATGCCGTAGATGCAGCCGCCCAGCCGACAGCTGCAGCAGAGCTCTATGAGCTGTACACGCGTCTCGACACTGCAGAGTCCACGTGGCGATGTGCTGCTCAACAGCTGGCAAGCATACAACAAGTGATACACTTGGAAGAGGCCCTGAGCTCAGCACCAGTCACAACAGTAGGTGAAGACAACACGGACAACTACAACAGCGACGAAGACGACAGCGGCGACAACGGCAACGATGACGACAGTGCAGAGTGAGGCCATGTGCGAGCACATCCCACCATTATCATCGTCACCCATACCATTGTTTTGCAGGGGTGTGTGACCATGGGGGAGCCGTGCTCCCTCTTGAGGGATTGTGTTGGGCGCGGCCATCACCTTTGTTTTTGCTGTCTGTTAGGAATGATTTCCTGGCGTTCCCTGAACTGCCTAAGTGTCCACGGCTTCTTAGTGCAAAGAGACTTCCAAGGGAGGCGTGTGCTTTGGGTCGCCACAACACCAAGGGAGCAGAATTCTGGCATGATACAGATTGCAGAAACTGAGAGGCTGCGAATCATTAATGGTTTTTTTTTTGTGAGATTACATCAGATTCTTATAGCCTATGATCTGAGCTTTCCAACGCATCCAAGCACGCCCAAAACAGAGCAGTATAGCCCCTGCTACGCCCATCCAAGCAACCCTTGGTGGAGCAGCCTTTGGCTGCCGCCGACGCGAGTCGTCTCCGACACGAGCCGACGACGGCTCGAAGCGCCTTTTCTTGATTGACAAGTCAAAAGGCGGCTCACCCTGGTCCAGGGGACCTCCCTGGTTACTTCCTCTTGGGCCTTGGGGTCTACGGAGCCAGTTGGAGCTGAACACGGACCACCGGCGGTGGAGTATCCCGTCACCCCGGACGGATACCAGATTCCACCCGCCGCATCACCCGAACTTTGGGTAGGGCTAACTCTCTGAATTCTCAACCAAATCGAGCAACTGAAAGCTCGAAATCGCATGGGAAAATCCAAGGAGTCCAAATCTGCAATCAGATTGGACATCCAACCACTCTCTAGTGGTCGGACCAGGAAAACGGCAAACAGCATCCATGGCAGGGGCACTTTGTTACACTGTCAGCCTCTGCAGCCCAGGGGGGGGTGTTGGTGTATGGGCTTTGGCCTGACACCATTCTAAGGATAGCGTGGTTTGTTTTTTCCTGGCACTATGCTCTGCTTGAGGTTATGCTGGTCGAGACCCGCGTACCTGGTGACTTGTACCGGTGTGAGATGGAGACTGATTGCCTCCATGCATTATGTATGTTCCATGCATGCGAGCAGGTGTGGTCGAGACCCGGACCCCGGAGACATGTTCCAGGGTCATGAGGAGACATTGTTACTTTGTGCCTCTTGTGTGATGTTTGGCACGTGGGTGTGTGATTTATGTGTTGCACGGTTGAGACCCGGGCACTTGGTGAGTTACACCACTGTCACGAGGAAACCTTGTATTGTGGTTGGTGTTTACCACAGATAGTGAGTGTAGCCCCTCACTTGTCATACTGGTGACGACTGTGTCAGCCAGGGGGAGTGTTGGTTTGTGTGGTTTCTACCCGTCACGAGCGACGACACGGTGATTATCCGTATACCAAATACTGGTGGTATGGAGCAGCGTTCCCGGAGAGCACAACGGCATGATCCATGATGCGGACACAGCTGGTGCTAGGGCACCGTCGAATGGTGGCTCCGTGTACAAGCAGCTGCCGGACAGCTGCCACGACATCCCGGGTGCTTGCCAGGGTCCATTCCAAATTTTGTGTAGATGCTAGAGTTTTCTTGGTGGACTGGCTCTCGAGCCCGATTTGCATGTTTTGCAGTGAATATCCACCAATCGATGCCGGACTTGTGCTTGTGACCAGTTGCAACGTTTGGCTCAAGATTCTGCATCTCTAGGCTTAGACGGTGGTGCGTTTGGATACCTATACGCAAGTTTATGGCCAAAACAGTGGTTTTGGGCCAGTTTTAGCAGAAACTGACACTACGCATGCGCCACTTGCTGTGAGCCATAGTAGGTACTTATGTTGTGTTCTTGTTAGTTGTCATTTCTCTCTGCGTTTCTTTTGTTTATGGAAGTACATTTGACACTGTTTGTATCGCCTAGCCAAACCCTTGCCGTTTCGCGTTCGACCTGTGTTGACGCCATGAGCTGATTGAGCGCTGACGCCTAGTCGGTGGCAAGCGTGCTAGGATGCGGTAATCGCTTGCCTTAATAGCTCAGGTTGTACCACGAAAAGTATTGAGTAAGGGGAGCGAGAGGGACTAGCAGCCGATGAGCACACACCCGCAACAACCAAGAAACTCGAGCGAGCACATGCCGCCACCCAGGGGTCGAGCCCAACCGCTTGGTATCAAACTCAGGGCGGCTACTCACCCGTACACGAGTTAACCCGGCACGGTGGCCCCCTCAGGATCAGCACCCGGGAAATATGCAGGTCCCCCAAAAACACTCATGGCAACCAAAGAAGATGTAGGGCACAACAGTTAGAATAAACAAACCCTAGCATCTACCGCATCAAAGATAGAGAGTCACGCAATGGCCAAGCATATGCCAGAGGGTACTTCTACGCGTAGCAGCCATGTCAAGCCGCTAGAGACATCAGTCATGGTAGACTCGTATGACGTCTCCCCAGGTGAGGCCATTGTCAGTTTAATCTATACATGTGTGTGCATGGAGGCCAGGACAAGAGGGCATAGAGATGTGAGTGGCCAACAAACTTCAACACTCCCCCATGACCTC
>SZWC01007932.1:61159-71946 GCA_023375785.1 Penium margaritaceum
GAAGCTTGCAGGGAGTGGCTCAAGACACAGGGCATTGAACACCAGAAAACTACGCCCTACTCACCTCAAAGCAATGGCGTAGCAGAGAGGATGAACCAGACGCTCCTAGGCATGACAAGGTGCATGCTCTTTGACGCCAAGCTTCCTCCTAGGTTCTGGGCTGAAGCAGCACGTACGGCTACTTACCTTGTGAACCTCACACCTGCAGCAGCTCTGCAAAGGAGAGGCAAGAAGAAGCAGACACAACAGCTGAAGAGGCCTCAAGAAGCATGGTCAGGCAAGAAGCCGGACGCCTCCCATCTCAAGGTGTTCGGTTGCACCGGGTTTGCCAAGGTCCAGGCCGGTGAGGGCCCTAGAAAGCTCGATGCAAGAGCACGAAAGTGCATTTTCATCGGCTATGACACCGCCCACAAAGCTTATCGACTGTGGGACCAAGGAGCCAAGAAGGTCATCCGCAGCAAAGACGTGGATTTCCACGAAAGGTCTGTGAGTAAAGGAGAGCATCTCGAACTCGAGAACGCTCCAAAACAGGGAGAGTGGCTCACTCTCCTTGAAGAGGGAGACGAAGCACCAGCACAATGGCATGGGATAGGTGCTGCAATAGGGAGAGAAGCTCATGAAGATGACTCGCAGGAGTCAGACTCTGATTCCCACGTATCCGATCCTCCGGAACATGAGGAGGATGCCTCTCCCATCATCAACGACGAACGAGACCTCCAACCTCCGCATCAACAGCACCAGCCAGCATGTTCAAGGAGCAGTTCACGCTTCAAAGTACCTCGGCAGCATTACGATGCAGACAGGGGTGAATGGACAGGCTTCAACTATTCGTTCATGGTTCAAGAGGAGCCAACATCTGTCGTAGAGGCACTCACTCGGCCTGACAAAGCAGAGTGGGACGAAGCAATTCGCAGTGAACTCAGCTCCATTAAAGAGAATGGGACATGGGTAATGGTGGACAGACCTGTCGGGGCTCACGTTGTGGGATCCAAGTGGGTGGTGAAAGTAAAAAGGAAATAGGATGGCAAGATAGACAAGTACAAGGCACGGGTGGTAGCAAAGGGGTTCTCCCAACGGCCTGGCGCAGAGTACGATGAGACCTTTGCTCTAGTTGTGACGTTTGCCTCCATCCGGTCAATGCTCGCCATTGCTGCTGCCGAGAACATGGAGGTCCACCAGATGGATGTCAAGACAGCCTTCCTTTACAGCAAACTTGACAAGGAGGTATTGATGGAGGTTCCGGAGGGGGTTGATGCTCCTGAGGGCAAGGTGTGCAGATTGGTGAAGGCACTCTATGGGCTAAAACAAGTGCCAAGACTTTGATAGCAGGAGTTGGACACGTTCATGGGCAAGGATTCCTTCATGCACTGCGATAATGACCCCAGCATGTAAGTGCATGAGAGTGAAAAAGGGACAATGTTGGTTGCCTTGTACGTTGATGACCTGATTCTATGCTCCTCTTCAACGCAGCTGCTAGACGATCTCAAGGGGCAGCTGAGTAGCAGATTCAAGATGAAGGACATGGGTCCTCTTGACTTCTATCTTGGAATTGCCATCAAGCACGACAGAGCAACAAGTACCATCAGCCTGAACCAGACAAAATACATCGACTCCATCCTCAAACGATACGACATGGCAGATTGCAAACCTGCCAGCACACCCATGAGCTCGGAGTGCAAACTATCCACATCCATGTCCCCATCCAACAAAGCGGAGAAAACTGACATGCTTGGCATCCCATATCAGTCTACAGTGGGCAGTTTGATGTATGCCATGGTCGTCACCCGGCCACATATAGCCCATGCTGTTGGGCAGGTGAGTCGGTTTGTGGCCAGTCCAGATCCACTTCACTGGCAGGCCGTGAAGCGCATCATGCGCTACCTTCAGGGGACGCGCCACGTAGGCCTCCAGTTTGGAGGCATTGCTGGATCCGCATCACTCCGTCTCATGTGCTACACTGATGCTGATTGGGGAGGGAATATTGATGACAGAAAATCTACCTCCGGCTTTGTGTGTATGTTGAATGGAGGTGCAGTCAGTTGGGCAAGTCGCAAGCAAGAATGTGTCTCTCTGTCAACAGCTGAAGCTGAGTACATCGCCTTGGCTGAGGTGTGTAAAGAGATGCAGTGGCTACGAAGCTTGCTATCTGAGATGAAGGCACCACAGGCAATGGCGACGGTCATCAAGATTAACAACATGAGCGCCATTGACATGTCAAAGAACCCCGTCCTGTCGAGGCGCACAAAGCACATCGAGATCTGCTACCACTACGCTCGAGACTTGGTCTACAAGCAGACACTGGAGCTCGAGTATGTCGGTACCAAGCTCAACCGGGCTGACATGCATACAAAGCCACTGGACAAGGATCTCCACCAGGCGGGCAGGCAAGGTATCCGCATGGTCAATGCAAGTGATGTCGAATGATGATGGTCACTGACGCAAGGTGCAAGGGAGAGATTTGTTGAATGTTTCTGCCCCTTGTTCAGTGTTGTAGGACGGATCAGGAATGCTCTGCCCCTTGTGGAGGTATGACCTTTAGATCCATTGTAGTGTGATTCAACTATGCTCTGTCTCTTGTGAGATATGACCTGTGAGTACACCATGTGGGTGAGTGGTTGCCTTGGCCATTTTGTTGATTTGGCCAAGTGAGAGGTCATAAGTTCGATCCTGGCCCCATGCATATCTTGTTTGTTGTGGAAGCTTCCAAGAAAGAAAGTCCGTAGCTTCTTGGACGCTACATGGTTGGTCTGTCACCTTGACACTTGGATGCTTATGTGTCAAGCTCACAGTGCAAGTCTATTGGTTACGTGGCTGGTTTAGGCCACTTCCCAGGAATGTGCTTTTGAGTTCTAGGACTGGACAGACAGCTATAAATGGACTTGTCTTGCATGCTGATCAATCAACCCTTGCTTGATTCTCTCTTGCGTATTGACGACTTGAGCTCTTCTTGAGATGTAATGCTAAGGTTTTAGTACTCTTGAAGGTGAAGTGTATGCCTGATTAAGTTTGGGGTGCATGACACATACCTGCAAAGGAAGAAGGTGTAAGAACCTTTGTGAGATTTTCGGTTTCGCGGCTTCTCTGCCGGAGGTGGTTAGCTCAGTTGCTAACAAAAATGCGCGATGGAAAGAATGTAGCGCACACACCGGACTGCGGCCTCCAGTATTCGCTGAAGCGGAGCCTACGAGAACTGGGCGAGCAGGTTGACAGTGAAGGCAATGCCGAGCCGTGTCGTGGTGGCCAAGTACATGAGCGAGCCGATGACTTGCAGGTACAGGGTCACATCAACTGGCTCCCCCAGGTCAGCTGGGTCATCCATCTTCAGGGCGGCCTGCCCCTCAGGGGTCATGGGCGTGGAGGCCGTGCGGACGGCAGCGATGAGGTCGGCAAAGCGCTCCCCCACATTTTCTGCATAGCGTCCCTGATGGACACGGAGTGTGCGGCGGACACAGTTGCGCACGATCTCCATCCCTAGAAAAACTGAGCCCTCACCAAGATCTTTCATTTTGTAGGCCGAGGAGAGAACGGCCTTGGCAGCGTTCACTGCTCCCAGGTCGGGCGAGGCGATCAGGAGATCATCCACATAGAGGAGGATGGCAACAAGTGGTGCTGGAGACTGTGAGGTGAACAGGGATGGGTCAGCATCACTCTGAACGTACCCAGCGTTTCTCAGCGTGCTGGTGATCTCCTGGTTCCAGCAGCGAGGTGACTGTTTCAGGCCGTACAATGCCTTCCGCAGCCGGTACACGCAACCGGTACCATCCTCAAAACTGGGTGGCTGGAGCAAGTAGATCTCCTCCTCAAGATCCCCTTTCAGAAAAGCGTTGTTGACATCCATCTAATGGATTTCCCAGTCGTGCTGTGCCACCTGGCTTAGCAGCGTGAGCGTGGTTGTCATCCGCCCAACAGGAGCAAAGGTCTTGGTGTAGTCCCCGCCATGGACCTGAGAGAAGCCCTTTGCTGTCAGGCCCGTTTTGTAGCGCTCCACAGTACCGTCTGGCTTGAGCTTCTTGCACAGAACCCACTTGGCCTTGATGGCCTTGCGGTTCTTTGGCATGTCCACCAGCTAAAAGATGCCATGCTCTCGGATGGCATCAAGCTCAACCTAGCAGGTAGTGCGCCACTGCTTAGCGTCGGGGGCTGACAAGGCCTCAGGCAGAATAGTGGGATCGGGAGACAACACTGGTGCACTGCGTGTAGCAAGGGTATATGCCGCAGAGGGAGGGTCGACCGTCACCATGGACTCAGCGGCGTCACGAGCAAGACCGCGCTCATGAGCAAGTAGTGCCATACTAGTGCCACAGCGACGGTGAACCACAGCAAGGCCGTGAGCACTCAGGCCGAGGGCCTTTGTGCCCGGGTCACCGCTCATGACGCTGCGCATGGGGTGAGGACGGAGACGTTCGCCGGATGCCAGTGTGTAGGGGTCCGACGGGGCAGGAGCAGTGGGCACTGCTAACTCACATGCCAGTGTGGACTGCATGGCAGGCGTGCCACTCGAGGCTGGCGTGGCCTCAACAGCTGGGAACGGGCCCACGGCAGACGCAGGCGTGTCCGTGGCTATAGGCAGGGACGACTCAGAGCTAGACACAGATGCAGACATAGGGTCAGACTGAGCCTCAGACGTGGAAGCAGGCGCAGGGTCAGGCAGGGCCTCAGACGTGGAGGCAGGCTCAGACGCAGACTCAGACACGGGCGACAGCGGTGAGTCGGGGGCAGAGGAGCGAGCCGCAGATGGGGCGGAGCTAGGAGTGGGCACAGTCTCTGGGGACAGCCCTAGGGTCTCGGTGACAGAGTGACCGTACAGGCCGGGGGCACTGTGCCAACCGTGCCAACCGTGACAAGAGCCTCCCCCACACTGTGAGGTCTGGCACATTCAGGAGCATAAGCAGCACGTAGAGCGTGGATGCGAGTAAGGTTGCGAAAGGCGAGATGCTCGAAGAAAAGAGCGTCATGGGACTCCACAATGCGGCAGCGCTCAGGGTCCTAGAACCGCCAGGCCTTCGACCACGGGGTGAGGCCGACAAAGGCGCAAATGCGGCCTCGTGGAGAGAGCTTGCTCCCCTGCTGCTCCGGTGTGAACCAGACGGAGGCAAGGAAGCCCCAGACATGGGCCAGGCGCAAATCTGCGCGACGCCCGTACCACAGCTCGTAGGGCGTGCGGTGACCTGGGAGGCTGCCGTGGGGAATGCAGTTCCAGACCCAGATCATGTACGCCATGCCCTTGAAGGAAAAGGCCTCAGGCATGGCGCTGTCGGCGCGCATGGCGCGAACCCCATCCTCCATGGTGCGGTTCCAGCGCTCGGAGACACCGTTTGTCTGGGGGGTGGCAGGAGCTGAGAGGTTGTGGAAGTCACCCAACTTGGTGAAAGAGCGGGCCATGTCACCGAGGTACTCACCACCGCGGTCAGAGCAAAAGGTCTGAAGGCGGTGGGGAGACTGCCGCTCGGCCATAACCAGTCAAATGCGGACGACAATGGCGGCATCGCTCTTCTGACATAGATTGTGGACCCAGCGCATACGCATGAAATCATCAGACAACGTCAGGACGTAGCGATTGCGGTCCTCTTGAAACTCGACAGGGAGCGGACCCATGAGGTCGGAGTGGACAAGCTCCAAGGGCCGACGAGCCCTGGAGGCAGACGCAGGATAGGTGGACCGATGCATTTTGCGTTATGCACAGGCCAGGCAGTCGGTCGTGGGCGGCACCTCGAAGGACGCCGCATCAAGACCAAGAGCAGGCTGAGTGCGGATCAACCTGTCGACAGCCCCCAGGTCCACATGACAAAGGTGTCGATGCAAGAGACAGTGGTGCTTGGGGGATAGAGCACCAGCGATGAAGACACAAGCATTAGGAGACGGAGGCAAGGGGGGAGCACTCACCGAGGACCAAGAGATGTGATACAAATCATCGACGCCCGTCCCACTAAGGACGGTCTCCTCGGTGGCGCGCACAAAAATGCAAGCATCGGCATCTCTGTGCGTGACACCCAGGCCCATCTTGGTGCAAGCACGGACAGAGAGCAGGCTGGGTTCCAGATCAGGGACAAAGAGGACATCGGAGATGTATACAGGACCAGCGGGCCCGGTGAACTGCACAACCTCAACACCCTGGACAGGTACCTCATGGCCAACAGCAGTGTGAACAGAGCGAACAGCGCCAACGGGATGCAAGACGACGAAGGCGTCACAGCGACATGTCATGTGATGGGTGGCACCAGAGTCAACGACCCAGGTGGCGTCGGTGACGCGCAAACAAGGAGCAACGTGACACTCGGCGACGGAACAAGGTGCGGCAACATGACGCTTAGCAGCGGATACGACAAGGTGAGCTGCGGAGCGCACATGAGAATCATACAGCCAAGACACATCATCGGGTCCGTCACACGCACACGGCTGGACGTGGGGACCACCACAGACATCATCACGCAACGACACAGACAGTCCACAGGCAGTAGGACCCCTCGACTCAGTCAACTCACTCGCACCTCCCTGAGATGGGCGCAGGGCGAGAAGCTGGTGAAGCTCGGCGATCCTCATGTCGCGTTCTGCGACCGCCTGGTCGCGAGGATCCACGGAGGAGCTTGCTGTGGCTGCGAAGTCCTCTGGGACGGCTGCAGTAGTGGCGGCCGAGCGGACGGTCGCACCGGACGTTTGGTGCATGCGCGTCTCGTGCGCTTGCTGTAGTCCATGAGTGACCTTGGCCCAGTCCAACGGGCGGCCTGTCAGACGAGTGCAGTCGGGGCAGCGATGGTCACCTCCGCAATTGAAGCACACGAGCCGGCAACTTGTTGTACTTCCGGATCCGCTGCTGCCACTGATGTTGCTGCTGTCATCGCCGCTGCTATTGGTGCTGCAGCTGACACTGCTTGTGCTGGTGCCGTTGTTGGTCCCGCCGCTGGAACCACCACCTGACAATTTGTGACCCTTCTTTTCTGAGCTGGGGCTACTGTAGCTGTAGCCAGCGGGGAGGGGGATGTGGCGGCAAGTGCAGCTAAAGCGGTGCTGCGGCACGCGTGGTTTGCGGCGTCCATGCCGACGACCTCCAGGAAGTGAATGGTGGCCCAACGCAGTATGGTCCCGTCACTTGCCATGTCGCGAAGCAAAGTCTGGTCGAAGTTGCTGAAAACGCACGCGTAGTTGGGGTGAATACCGTAGAGGATGATCTGGAGTATAGAGTACTATGCAGGGGCATCGTCTCCCACCTCCTCGTACAGCTTGATTGCCCAATGCCAGTAGTCAGCTGCAGACTCCTTAGCTTTCTAGCAGAGGGAGTTAAAGTCGGCGAGGCGCTGGGACGTAAGGGCCAGGGTGGCACCCTAAAAAAGGGTGACAGCAAGTGCCCACGCTTTGCAAGGTTTAGCTCCTGAGCCGGTCAGCAGATCGCCAAGGAACCGATTGAAGTCCTTGGTGAAATCTGGGGCGGCCTTCATCAAACCGGAGGCGGCACGGACCGCCATCTGCCTCTGGGTGGAGTGAGACGCCTGGTAGGGGGTGTAGTAGTAGGCGAGGACTCCCTCGCTCATGGCCCACATGCAAAAGCGCGCGTCCCAAGCTTGTAGCCATTCCCTATCCAGAAGATGGGAGGGTCCGACTCAAACTACTTGGGTGGCTTGACCGTCGGTAAAGCTACGGTTGGAGCCACCGCGGGACCGGTCATAGAGGAGGAAACCCCCTTGCCCAGGTGGGCCCGCAGAGCCAGCTCTTCAAAGCTCAGAGGGCGACAAGACGAGCTCAGGACGGCATCGGCACTGGAACTCATGTCCTCGAGGGTGGCACTGGCCTCACGCGCTATACGGCGTGCCTCCAGGCGGATGAGGTGTGCTCGCAGCAGCTCCTCCTCACCCTCCTCACCAGAGACGGAGAGGGTCTCCGCAGCCTCATCTGCATTACTGCCGGGAGCGAGGTGATCCTCGCTCGGGTCTCCTGACGGGTGCTGTTGCTACTGCTGGGCCTGTTGCNCCGGAAGATGGGAGGGTCCGACTCAAACCACTTGGGTGGCTTGACCGTCGGTAAAGCTACGGTTGGAGCCACAGCGGGACCGGTCATAGAGGAGGAAACCCCCTTGCCCAGGTGGGCCCGCAGAGCCAGCTCTTCAAAGCTCAGAGGGCGACAAGACGAGCTCAGGACGGCATCGGCACTGGAACTCATGTCCTCGAGGGTGGCACTGGCCTCACGCGCTATACGGCGTGCCTCCAGGCGGATGAGGTGTGCTCGCAGCAGCTCCTCCTCACCCTCCTCACCAGAGACGGAGAGGGTCTCCGCAGCCTCATCTGCATTACTGCCGGGAGCGAGGTGATCCTCGCTCGGGTCTCCTAACGGGTGCTGTTCCTACTGTTGGGCCTGTTGCTACTGAGGAAGTAGACCTCTGATCACATCCTGCAGCTCAGCGACCTGCTTCGTTGGATTATTGCGACTCTCCGCCTGTAGGTCAGCCAACGCGCGTACTTGGCGCGCCAATATCGTCGGGCAAGGCGGCCCCTGCTACTGTTACTGTTGTGGCGGCTGCTGCTGTTGCTGCTGTTGCTGCTGCTGCTGCTGCAGATGCTACTGCTACTGCTGCTACTGCGGTTGCTCTTGCTGCTGTTGCTACTCATGCAGCTGCCGCTGTGGTGATGATGGCGGCGCCCAACGTTGGCCACTGAAGGAGCTGCCATCGGTAGCTGCGTCAGTGGCCAACGTGGTGGCGCTGGCGGGGGTTTGCTCCGGCATGACGACCGGTTGCCCCCCCTTTTTATGTTACTGCTGCAGAACGCTACGACGGATTACTGTCGCGAAACGCTGCCGCGGAACGCTGTCGTAAAACATCACCACGGAATGCTACCGCGGAACACCTCCGCATAAAAACCTTGCGCGGAACACTTCCGCAGAACGCCGCCGCGGAACTCTGCGAAAATTGCAGCGGAGCAGCTGCTGCGGACGCGCCGATGCGAAACACGGTAGGGTGCCGTGATCAGCCGGGGCACCACCATTGGTGCGTTCCGCAATCACCGCAGAGCGGCTGCGTCTTGCGACTGCGGAATCACCACGGAGTTGTCGCTGAAGTGCGACCGCGGATCACCGGCAAGCATCTCTGGCATGTTCCGGAACTGCCAAGGGGTTGCGGCGTCGGAATGACACGGATCCGCAGAACACTGCAGATCTGCCGCAGCACCATCAACGCGAGGTGACGTATTTGGAACGCCACGTTCCACCGCGACACCATAGGCGTGTTCCGCTGCGGCCGTGCAGTTGCCGCGTCTGCCGCGGATTCCTCGTCGCCGTGGAGTACCGCGGATGTTGCGCGGAGCGGCTGCTGCTATCGCGGAACGACCGCAGAATGCCTGCAGAGTTCTTAAAAAAACGGTCGGAGTGGTGGTGGGCCCTCCCAGGACCTCCCGCCAAGGCAGTGGGCACTGCTGCTGTTGCTACTCAAGGCAACGGCTGCGGTTGCTCACGGCTACTATGGTTGCTGCGTCTCTGCTACGCAGCTGTGCAAGCACTGGCTCGCTGCTCCGATACCATGAAAGAAAGCTTCCTAGCACTGCTTTTGTTGGCGCGGTAGTACAAGCCGGCCAGCTAAATCACTAGCACACAAAGGTGGAAGTGAGAGCAGCAAGGGGATGGCTAGGGACACAAGTACAAGTGTCAGAAGCTGCAAAATGTTGAATTGTGCAGAGAGAGATGACAACTAAGGTCTGGGCAACCTAAATAGTGTCACGGACCTGGTGCACACACACACGGCGCACAAGGTTGCTATTTTCTAGCAAGATAAAACAGTGGCAAAAACGCAGTTTTGGCAAAAATTCCCTGCAGAACTGTGAGAACGATGAGCTGTTTGAACCAGAATGGCCGCATCAATGAGATCTATGTCCTGATAGGCTGCACGCCTACGTTCTGTGACACAGCACAAATCTAAAGAATACGGAAGTCTTGTGACCGCCCGTCGCCGCCGGCCGCCAGCCTTCTGCCACCGTCGCCAGTCTCTGGGATTTGCACGTGAATGGACATGAGCCGAGGGGTCACCGTAAGCTGTGTATGAAACACACAACAACAGTAGGGACATGGTCAGTTGCCACAGACAAAATGCTAGAAAGGTCTCTGTACAAGAAGATCTTGAAAAAGAGGGTATCACGCAACTCAAAGATGTGATGACAAGTGGGGTCCCAAAACCGCCAGGTTTTTGACAACGGGGAGATGCTTAGAAAGGCACACATGTGATCCAATGGTGAGACCTTGGACCCCTGGTGGTCTTTGGTGTACCTGTCACAAAAAAGGGAGTGCGAGACACATCCAGGATGAAGATGATCACAATGCATGAACAACAGCTCCTATGGCACAATATGGTCCTGCAGGGGACAGTGCAAGACGGTTTTAGACCCACGTCATGTGGGAGAAGCGCTCAAAGGGAAAGGACTTGGGGAGACCAAAATCAGACCGCATGGCACGAATCACATCCTCCATAGTACGGTTCTAATGCTTAGATACACCATTCTACTAGAGATTAGCAGGGGCAGAGAGATAGTGAAAGACACTGTGCTCAACAAAGAATGTGCCCATCTCACCGATGAACTGAATGACATCTGAACAGAAATTATGTGACAAGACTAGTGCTCAACCATGACAAGCCATAGGCAGATAGTGAGGGTGGCACCGCTCTTTTGGAGCAGGCAGTAGATCCATCGCATCTGAGTGAAGTCATTTCAGGTGAGAACAGAACCACCCCGATCTTAGTGGGACTCGATCTGGAGGAGATCGAGAAGGTCCGAGTGGACCAAATTCAACGCACGTTGTGTCTGCAATGTGGG